>VDFB02341792.1:0-25006 GCA_007258455.2 Sequoia sempervirens
TCTATAATTAGGGTTTTGCAAGGTCATTTTCATATGACGTGTTAATGGGAAAACCTTAACGTGTCAATGGGAAAAAAACTTGACGTGTCAACGAGAAAAAACCTTGACATGTCAGTGGGAAAACCTTGATGTGTTAATGAAAAAAAAATCGAGGTGATGCCCCGAACCCCATTGATACGTTACGAGTGTACAGTATTTGCATGATCGGTCGCCACATACCAACAACTCATGTAGTCAAATTACATAGAATATTTTGCATATAATATGCCTAAAAAATGTCAAATAATATTTGATCAACCTAACTATACTCTATCAATGCCTACAAATTGTATGATACAATCAGGTATGAAACCGTATAGATGTACAAAATATACCGCTAAGTGAAAATTTCCTCTAATTCCCTTAGGACAAAGTGTCCAATTTTGATGATTTTAAAAATGATCTTTAGGTTATTGAAACTTCCAAATGTGATGGCAAGGTTTTCTCCAAAATTTTAGCTACTTCCAAGATCTAGCAACCTTCACCCAACTCAAAACCCTTGTAGATCTAGCCCAATATGTTAGATTTTGCTAAAATAAAAGTCAATCTTGACTTTATCTTATGCCTTGGATTCAATTATGAGGTCCTTGAAACCCCAAATCACACCCAACAAATTCTTGAAGCTAAATTATATCCCTTAGATATGGGAAATATTCTACAACATTGAAGATTTGATACCATGTTAGAAATATGAAATGGATTGATAAAACAAGGAGCTTTAAATGAGAGAAATTATAAGCTACATAAAGTAGAAAAACATAAACAATGCAAACCAGTGAATCTGAGAGATATGTAATGTTAGAATGATAAAAATGCATTAAGAGCTTCTAAGATGGAAAATGGGTATGCAAGAGTGCCCAAGAGTATGCAAATATAAGCTAGGTAGTGAGTTTATATAGAACTAGGGGGGATGGAGGTGGAAATTGAACCAATAGGAAGTGAGCACCAATATTAAATAAACCAATGAAAATAGAAAATTCTCCACCATTTTAGAATGGTGAAACCTCATCACCTTATTTCCTAGTTATTAAATGATAAAATCACTATATTAGATCATAAGCAAGCTTAATAAAAATGTAGAAAAAATATATGACTAAGCGAAAATAAATTAACCAACTAGGGAAATAAAAACCTACACTAACACCCCACTTAAGCATAGATTAGGTGGGTGAAAAGAAGATGGTTCTTGACAAATAAATCCATGTTAGGTACCCACGTATATTTAAAATCCCCCCCAAAGAATAAGAATCCCCCTCCCATGACAAGGAAGTACACCCCCCATAATAGAGAGAAATGAAGTGGAAGGACAAAGAAGCCACCCCCCAAAGAGATCCAATAGTAGATGCTAAGAATTGGATGTAGAAGATGGTCCATGATCATCAAACAACATTCCTCCCCTTAGGAAGAAACAAAACCAAAGGTGTACACAAGCTATCTCTTCATTCTTGAAAGGAATATGTAAGAACACTCAAAATGTTTGAAGTCTTTAAACTTGGCTCAAGTGTACCCATCTCAATGCTAAAGGCTCTCACAATCAAATCAGGCATTCTACGCCACACTGTTGAAAGTGAAAAATTAGAATCACCTAGAGACAAATGTAGGACACAATCCAAAGACTCAAGTATCTCATCTGAAGATTTCTCCTTCAAATATTGATCCAAAGTATCCATACTCATGTCAAATTATTATGAATTATCATGTAGAGGATGAACAAGAGGGTCAAACTGTTCCCTCACAACAACTAAAGAAGAATCAACTCCCTCAAAGAGAATATTAATGCAATCAATAATGTCTCCCAAATCTGCAATATACATCTCCGTAAACAAGTTTGAAATACCTGTCAAGAGATCATTCCACAAAGATGAAGGATATTATGCACCATGCATATAAGCTCCATGAAATCTAACAAATGAGTAGGATAGTGGATCAATATGATAAATATTTCTATGTTAGATAAGTATAAGTATTAGTAGACTCCTTACTAGTAGCAACAAAATAATAAGTATAAACCTTATAAGAGACCATAAGCCTTAGTAGAGACCATAAGGAAATCAAGCTATTGGTGATTATTATTACTCTTAGAAGATTATGAAACTTTAGGAGTTAGGTTCTTAATAGTCATCCAGAGGTTGTAATCCTATCTATATTGAATCAAGGTTTAAATAATTGAAATATACTAGGGAACTATTAAGATGTGTATACCCTAAACCCTAAACCCTAAAACTTGACATTAACAATATAACACTAAAACCTAAAAAAAAAAAATTAATCCCTAAACCTCAATGTTCAACCCTCCTTTATCAATTGTAAACCCTAAACCCTATATGCTAAACCCTAAAATGTGGCATCAATAATTTAACACTAAAACCTGAAAATATAAATTTAACCCCTAAACCCTCAATGCTCAACTCTCTCTTATCAATTTTAAACCCTAAACCCTAAAACCTAACATAAATAATTTAACAATAAAACCTAAAAAAGAAAAATTAATTGCTAAACTCTCAACACTCAACACTACATCACCAACCCTAACTCCTATAAGCTAAACCCTAAAACCTAACATTAATAATATAACACTAAAACCTAAAAAAATAAATTTAATCCCTAAACCCTCGATGCTTACCCCTCCCTTATCAACCCTAAACCCTAAACCATATATGTTAAACCCTAAAATATTACATCAATAATTTAACCTTTGAGAGCATGAGTAGTTAAGGTTGATCCCTAAGGCCCTCCTTACATCAGCCATAGATCTTGGGTCCTGAAACCTGGAGATTTAGCATTGACAGATTTTAACGCAAGACCAAAGGAATGGTTTGAAATCCTAGGCCCTCCGATTATCGACGCCATGTCATCGACCATGAGCCCTAGGCCCGGCATGCTTGACCCTAAAGACTTGACATTGACAGTTTATGATGCCAAAGACCTAAAGATAAGGTTTGATCCCTAGGTCATCGAGCTCGATGCTCGCTTGTGACCTAGGCCCTAGGCCTATGCATTAGACCTTAAGAGCTTGATGATAATGATTTGACAGCACAAAGATGTGAAAGATCCTAGGTCATCGGTGGCAACCCTGCGTCATTGATCCCTGCGATCCTAGGCCCTAGAGTCCTTGATGCTCGGCCCCACATCATTGGTATAGATCCTAGGCCCTAAATTAGGAAGTATGCTGCAAAATCTAAAACTTGTTATAAATATTATAAAACCAAAACCTAAAAAAATAAGCTTACTCCCTAAATTTTCAACATGCAACTAGCCATCATCAACCCTAAACCCTAGGCCTGAAACCTTAAACCCTATGCGCTAAACCCTAAAATATTACATTAATAATTTAAAATAAAAAAAATAAAAAATTGAATTTAATCCCTAACCCTCAACACTCAACCCTTCGTCATAAACCCTAAATGTTAAACCCTAAACCCTAAAACCTGACATTAATAATTTAACACTAAAACCTAATTTTTTTAATTTAATCCCTAACCCTCAACACTCAACCCTTCGTCATAAACCCTAAATGTTAAACCCTAAACCCTAAAACCTGACATTAATAATTTAACACTAAAACCTAATTTTTTTAATTTAATCCCTAAACCCTCAGCATTGGAACCCTCCATCATAAACTATCAGCCCAAACCCCACAAACCCTAAAGCCCTAAACCAAAAAAAAGATTCGAAGGAGGAAAATTCAGCGTCGACAATAAAATCATTAACTCTCGCTGTCGTCTTTCCGCTCACTCAAGATCAATGAATAAACAAATCAATCTCATCAATCGTCGAGATCAAAAGAAAAGGAAGGAAGATCTCGAGAAGATCGAAAATCAGAAGGAAAAGTCGAAAGAGATAAAGACAAAAATCATCAATCAATCGGCAAATCGGGTTGGGACAAGGGGGAGAGAGATTTTATCTTCTCAAAAACATGAGTATGTTACAATGCACTAGTGTTTCTATGACAAGAAAGGAAGGGAGTGCGAGGAGAGCCATTTTTCTTCATAGAAATATAAGTGCATTATAATTCACTCATGTTATTAGCTACTTTGGGAATTTCCAACCATTAAGGTTTGATTTTCCTTTGGCATCCAACCCAAAGGGTTGGACTTACATTTCAATGACCACAAATATGTTTTTGGATTTTTTTTTTAAACGATAGAATGACAAGTGTGCTCTTCATCAAGTTTGCATGTCTTTTAATATCAAGTTAAAAAATAAAATAGTAACATTGAGCTCCCTCTTATATTTATAACCATGTAATTATTTTATGCTTCAAATATTTAGAGGTTTTTATCTTTAATTTATTTTTCTAGTATCTTCATTTTTTGTCAAAACTCTACATATGGTATTTTTTGTCTTATTTTTTACTTGTTCATTGAAATTTAAAAAAAAATACATTTTTACAAACTAGACTTTATTCTTTACACATTCAAAAAAATATTTTTGATTAGTATCCAAAAAAAATTAAGGGGGAGCATGCTCAAATTTTTATTTTTTAGGATGTGTCCACTTTGAAAATTAGTAAAAAATCATATAATTCATTAAAAAATTAGCAAAAAAATCAAGAATAAACTACATGGTGTTAGCTATATTTTCATTGAAGGAATTTTTGAAATACTATTTTTTTTTAACATTTTAGGGGGGCCACACCAGACACCATGCTATATTTTTTTGATAAAAATAGGAGCACTTTGTGTGGCTCTTATTTGTACAACTTAATTTCCACCATTTTTTTAAAATAGTATTTTAGAAAGTAGATTTAGAGAATTGTGACTCTTTTTCTTGTTGTGTCTTCAAATTTTGCGTGTAAATATCTTTAATTTCCCATCCAAGATCAATTTTTCCTATCTCAAAAAACAAGTAACCATTTAAGATCCCCTTTTGGTCCCCCATTTCCCCACACATACCCTTGGATAGAGAAAGTAAATCTATTGCAAGTACTAGAATATGCAAAGAATCATTACGGGTTTTAACCCTTCCATAAAATTGGAACACAAATATGCCTTTCCTTTATCAACAGTCTACTTGGTATAGTTGTATCCAAAGAAAACCTCTCCTCCACCATAATTTACATATGTAAAACCCACTCATTATGAGGATTCATATGGTAGGAGTAACCCAACTTAATAAGTCAATTATTATCACTAATAATTTTAGAAAAATAAATAAATTACCATTATCCTCATCATTGAAAGACTCTTTTATAGATGAATCTACTATTTTTATTATTTATGTATTCCTTCTTCATATTTCCTTTGTTTCCATACTTCTAACACCTTACTCTTACACAAGGTCTTATATCATTTAGAATTTGATCTATCTTTCTTCTTATTCCCTTTAGGTCCTTTTCCTTTGGACCTTTCCTAGTAAATGAAAAGCATATTTCAATCCTTCATTCATGGATTTTATTCTCAACTCTTCTAAAATTAAAGTAGTAGTTGGGCTAACCATTTTTGGCTCTACACTACCACCACTGAAAATAATTAGATTTTCACAAATATTGAGTAAAGAAGAAAGCAATAAGATACTCTTCTTCCAACTTAACATCTATAGAAACAAAATAACTTAAAATCAAATTGAACACATTTAAATGATTTGTATTAGAATCACCATCTCTCATTTTTAATGAATACAACTATTTTTTGAATAAAAATTGTTAGTAAGAATTTTAGTTTGATAGATATCACATATCCTCTTCCAAAAATTGAATGCAGTCGTCTCCTTGGAAACATTCAAGAGAACAAAATCAACAATCTATACAACCAAATTGTTCCTAGTACCTTCTTGTCTAGTTCCAACCAATCTTCATTAGACACAATTGATATCTTGGTTTATTTTTAAATAGACAACCATCAACATATTTCTTCAAGTTGATCTTCCATCTTCAAATTCTATATTTTGCAACTGATACCATTGAATTTTTCAATATCCATACAAGAAGTAGAAGCCACGTTTTCAATCTTTTATACAAATACATAAAAATACACAATACAAAAGGTCCCATTGTAGCCAAAAGACATTCAACGCTTAATGAAAATTCATCCCTCTCTATGTAGGACCATTAGTTTTAATATCAAATCTTGAGAAACAAGATAAAATTAATACACTAAAATATCTTACAAGTTAATGCAAATATGAAATATAATTGCCTATGGACAAGGATTACCAAATGATGATTATGTGATTGTACAAAATAAAAAATAATAAATCAATAAATTATATGACACAAGTGAAGAGCACACAATCTACTAAGAGGGGTGGTGAATTAGTAGACCTACTTAATTTAAAATTCTCAACTTCAACACTAACTACCGGATCATGCAACTTAGAACTTTTGTTGCAGTTATCAGAATATATGATTTTACTTAGCAAATCCTACATAAACAATCAAAACATAAAATCATAATGCACACACATGAATACCAAATGTACGTGGAAACACAAGATGGGAAAAACTACGGTGAGAAAAGGTGCTTGGATCTACTGTCCAAATCCAACCTCACAAAGCAAAAATAATCAAGTGAAATTTACACACTGAAGTAGACACCAACCTACCAAAGACACCAATCCCCTAAAGTGTATGTAGGAACCAACCTACTAGAGACACTAATCCCCAATTGAATGAATACAATAGGTAGAACACCAATCCTACCGTATTACAAAGATAAAACATGTAGATCTTCAATGCAACTCATACATGTGTCGGGGTTACTACTGACACTCTTCCTTACTGCAAAATATCTTCTAATATAGGTGCACACACTGGAATGGAAAATATCTCTTTTATCTTCACCACCTTCTCTTCAACTTGCACTAGCAACCAACTTTTCTTCACATATGTATAATTCTAATTCATGCAGATACACTTTGATTCATTAAAATGCACATGAATATTTGAAATATATACATGACATTACATTTAAACTCTTTCATGTTAGCTAGGGATCTGTAAAGAGCCAGGATGACATAAGGTGGGCCTAAATTCAAATTACATGAAACATGTAAGTTGGTCCAAAATAAAATTTATTGCCACAAGCAAAATATGATGTCATGTGCTACCACAGGGACCTTAACTAGGTCCTATCCTAACACCACACACAATATTTGAATTTTGCACACTACTAGCCATTACTGCACATGCCTTGAACTACAATTGGTTGAAAAATAGGAACATAGAGCTTTCTATCACTTCAAAATTATTGCACATTGAACATATCGTCTGAAAAAATAGGAACATGAAAGAACTAGTGTAGGCATACTCTCCTCTAAAACTACAAAGCAAACGTGCATTTCTAAAAGAAATATAGACCATAATTATACTACTAGAAAAATATTTTTTCCCAGAAGATATCCTTGAATAGAACCATACTGATATAGACTTCTGGACCACCACTATCATAGAGAATAGATGAAAGCATGATATTGTAAGAATACAAGAGTCATACAAATACTCCTTAACAAATAATAATATATATTTCTTGATCTTGTATCTCGACAGTAAAATTGCCAGCACTTAACAAACTGAACTTCTGACATACAACATGAAACATAAATCTTCTGCAAATATTTTGCAACTCAAATTGATAAGTTGAGGGGAATATAATCATAATTCAACTTAGCCTAAAATAGAGAACACTGTTGACATCAAGCTTCTAACTGCATCCTCTAACATCAATGGCATTACTGATAACCTTTGCAATCAATAACAACCTATGTTCAACAATCTCCCCCTTTGTCATTGATGGAAAAAACAAAATACTAGACCACCGAAAATAAATTCTAACTACCAAACTAGTTGGATACATGCAAACACAAATCTCCTCCTTTGAATGATTTTTTCTGTAATATTTTCACTCTCTCCCCTTTTTGGAAAATGTAGCATTTTGAGTCCAATATTCTTTCTAAGCAATTCAACACTTTAAGTTTCACTCTCTCCCCTTTGAAATCAATGGAAAAGGGTCAAAAATATCTCCCCCTATGATATTAACCTTTGCAAAAACATCCTTCAACCCATAGGAAAATACCTTCAAATGTAGAGAAATATAGAGCATTTCTCTAAGTTTCCCTAACTGCAACAATATTTCTTTCTCCTCTTTTGTTCATTTCCAGTGCTCTGAACAATCCAAACACTTATTTTTTGATGAAATCCCCTTGAGTTCAAGCTTCATTACCTCTAAGAATATACTGCAAGACCACCTAGCCTTCTTGTGGTAGTGAACCATCAATTTTTGGGGTATTTCTATGTCCTCTTGCACTCTTAGGGTTTTTCACCTAAAAGGAGAGAGATAGAACCCTAAAATTGAAGTGGTTCATTCAAACTAAGGAATGTAAGATGTAATTATGACTAAATGAAATGATCTAAATGCATCTAATTGATAAAATTGATTGATTATGAATGCAAAACTGATGAAATATGCAATGTTTGAAAACACAACGATGTTTGCAAAAGGCTTAAAAAGATGAACAAAAATGCAAATAGAACTAAACAAAAGGTTGTAAAACTGAATGTGTGCACTTGTAATACTGATGAAGATTGGAAACCACTCTAAAAACCTAGAAAAGCTAAATTTTTAGCTAACTGGGACTCATTTGCCACGCTAGGCGAATCAGTCCCAGGTCAAGGTTTTCTGCCCAGAAACTAGTTTTTGCTTACTAGGTATTGGAATCTGCACTTGACTTTGATAGCCACCTCAAATGGGACTCATTTTCCATCCATGGTGAATCAGTCCTTTTTCACTTTTCTACAAATTCAAATCTCAGATTTGCAGCTTGTCACTTGCACAACACTTTTTGACAGAAACCTGGATCGAAATCTCAAAAAATACCTACAAAATAGCTTAAAGTTTGTTGTCTAATGGGAGGTTTTCCTTGGCCAAACCCCTAATCGAATAATAAAACCTTGAATGAATAAAAATCTACATAAAACTCTAGCCTTAAGTGTGTTAAAGACTAAGAAAATCTAAAGTATGACAAAACCCTATTCTAATATGCTAGAATAAGATGAAAAAATGTGTTTTGGATGATGCAAGAATTCAATCCTAGAAACCCTACAACATATCAAATGAATGTAAATGACATGCAAATGTAATGCAAGCCTTAATATGAAGATAGAGAGAAAATGGAAGATGGAATCACTTTGAAAACAAGTCTTTAGGTGTGATTTGATGGCTAGTTGCATCTCCTCAACCTAGATTTCTCCATGATTCACCACAGGCATCCATTATCAACTCTTTTCAATGTTGAATCTTGAACAAGAAGTGAGATTGAAGGCCTGCAAAAACCCTAGTTTGCTGCCCTAAAGCTTCAACTTTTCTGTAGAAAATGCTAATGAAACTTATTGTGAAAGACTCTTGATACTTAACTTTGGATCTTGCTTTGTAAAAATGGCTAAGAGATATGAAAAATGACCTAAAATGTGTATTTATAGGCATCAACACCTAATTTTCCCGTTATTTAGACCTAAGATGTCGAAATCCACCAAAAAATTAAGTTGAATTGATTAAATTCCCGCTCAAAATTGAATTTTCCCCCAAAAGGGACTCATTCGCCCAAGGTGGCAAATGGGCTCCACTAGTGGTTTTTGGAGATGGGTTTTCAAGATATGATTGAATTAAGTGTTGTTTGTAAGGATTTAGATGATTTTATGTGAAACAGGCCTCTAGATCAAAAATAATGGGTCTTAGGGGCCTATAAATGTCATTTTGAAGAATGAATAATGCAGGGGTACTCAAAAGTAGGTCCAAATTAAGTGTGAAATTGTCTCTTTTCTCAAGAGTGTCCAATTTTCTATGCCACATTTAGTCCACACTTTAGCATCCATATGACTCTACGTGCATATGTAAGCTAAAAGACTCTAAACAATGCACTTTATTGCATAAAAGGATACCTATTCAAAAGGAAGGAGAATGAAGCCCCCAATGTAGTTATCTATAATACCACAACATTAGGAACCACATCCTACAACACAAATTCGTTAATTGTCCAAAAATCCTTTTATCTAACTTCTAGAAATCAAATTCAAGGGTAGATGTATGCCCCCCCTTGATTCCACTTACTTTACAGAGGTGGAATCAAGGTAGCAATCTAGCCACATCGAATAAGGAATATCATACCATAGGGCATTTCCAAGTACCATGCCTCTTAATGATAGATGGTTAATGATGGCGAGTACAGAATTATGATTCCAACACATCAAACGACATCAAAAATGAAGTTCCCTAGCTCCTGTTATGTTGTTTTGAAGAAAAAGTACTCTATTAACTCTTAAGAAAATAGCCCTATTTTAACGCATTAGAGTAAAAGTAATGAAAATAGGTGAAAAGAGGTAAAGGAGAGTAATTTGTCACTTACTATTGCATTTTACCTTCTTGTAGCTTGAGAGTGACGAGTGAGATGAGAAGATTCTGAGTAGACGGGGTTACATGCCTTCACGACTGGATTTGCTTCGAGAGCAGGTGATGCGCAACGAGCTATACCGTGAGGTGAGTTGATTATGTAGCTTTTTCTTAGTGATTTTATAATGATTTAATGATTTTTAATGCATTTATAGGTTAATTTAGGATCTTGGAAAAAACGTTCCCAAAGTGTCCCCTTTTTTCCCAAAGTGTCCCATTTGTTCGCAAAGTGTCTCATTTCTTCACGAAGTGTCCCAAAAGGGGTCTAAAGTGTCTAGGGCCTTTAGAACACTTGCATGATGAAAAATGTAAAAATTAAAGATGTTAGATGAATTTTTAGAGAAAATTGTTGTGATTTTGATAGATACCCGCCCGGTCACGACAGTGGCTAGGGGGGAGATAGATTAGTTTTCTTAGAGAGTTAGCTCCAACACTATCGATAGAGGAGACAGAGCATCTGCAGGTAGTAGGCATCTATTGAGCATATTTGATACCACCTATGAGATACCATGATGCCATGCTAATGGCCCTATGCAAGCATTGGGATGCTGATACATGTATGTTTCACCTTCTGACCGGGGAGATGGCTATCACCTTAAAGGATGTACACTAGATTCTCTGATTTCTTATTCAGGGAGAACAGGTATATTTCTGAGGAGATTAGTCATTTCACAAGAGGAAGGTGGACATGCAGTACTGCTTGGATGGACCTGTTCATGATGAGCGCATGAGAGCACGAATTGAGCTTCCTATGCTGCTATATTCGTGAGCCCCCATAGTGAAATGGATTATGATGCATATAGTGGCTCTAGTACTCAATCCTGATGGACGAGTGACACACTTGGATGGAGGATTGGTTCACTTGATTCATGGGATGGAAGAGCACATGATGGTATATGCTTGGGGAGGCTGCATCCTAACACATCTTTATTATGATATTAGATGATTTGTGTTTCGAGAGATCGACAATATGGTGCACTACATGCTTCTGCAAGTGTGGTGCCTCAAGCATATTACATGCACCAAGCCTATTGATTTCCCATGTGCCATAACTGTGGGATATCCACGAGCCTTCGACTATCCTCTACGACGCTTGTGGTAGTATGGAGACTTGCATTTTTGGAGGGTGATATTTGACTGTTGGAGGAGGATGGGATCCTATGGAGACCTTATCTACTCACACTATAGTGGCTAGATCCCACAAGACAACTGGGGAGGATGCAAATGGACAAATTCTTAGCTGGTCGACAAGATTATGTTGTACACCCTTTCTATTATGGCCAAGTCATGTGATAGTTTGGGGAGGTGCAGACACCACTGAGGGCATGCCCCTTCATCAAGAGATTAGTGCAGAGTGTCCGGAGGCTAGGTGATACCATTCAGCTCACTATAGACCATGTTGTCTGGAGTGACTCAGATGATTCAGATCATGATCGGCCACCAGTCTCCGATGCTGATGATGTTGGTAGCACAAATGAGCATGAAAAGTGGTGGTCAATGACATGACCAACTATTGTATTTCCCATGGATGTACCTATAGGTGATGTAGGACCAACACCAGATGAGGGAGATGATCTAGAGGATAGGGCCGAGGATGTGCAATATAGGGTTGCAGATATATTTATTGATGTTATCAATGATGAGTATGATTTAGATGTCAATCCTGACTATGAGGATTAGGATGGAGGAGAGGAGGATGAGGATGATGAGGATGAGTATGAGGAGGAGCAGTATGAGGAGGAGCCACCCTTGAGCGAGGGTGATGAGATAGTAGCTGAGGATCGACATGAGTGTGGAGAGTCCTCACACACTTGTGTGACCAGATCACGTGTAGTAGCTACAACATACATCGAGACCCATGGTCAAAGAGAGGCGAGCACATCCTCCATGCCCCCCAAGGAGGATGAGGTTGATATCCCTCATCTGACTAGAGATATAGGTGATGATATTTTATTTTATGCATGTACTTTTATTGTTGACACTTTCTATATATAGTATGATGGTGTGTACTGATTGTGTATTATTTCTATCTTGCAGGAGAAATGAGAGACTGGCGAGAGTTCTATCATCAAGCTATCATAGAGATAGTCCCTACATCCATCAACGAGGAGGAGGTGGACCCTGATTACGTGCCCCCACCAATCGTGGAGGAGGAGCCAGAGGCACTCAAACCTTTCGCTAGGCTATTGGAAATGTATGAGAGTGTGAGGAGATGACTCCATCAAGTTGAGAACACAGGACATGCATCCCAGACTCCAACAAAGGTGGAGAGACTGCATGCAGAGCTAGCACAGTTATGGGTGGAGAGGGACCAAATGGCAGAGGAGTGTCTTGTGGCTCTTGGGCGAGTACAGGGTCTAGAGTATGCACTCATAGTTGACTGATCATGATCATGATCACACACAATCATCTCATGACATCCAAGGACCAGATCACAAGCGTCAGAACCTGAGTGGTCTAGTTCTCATAGACCTTGGTGATGTTGTATATGATGATAAGATGTACATAAATTTTTTGATATATATATACATGAGCATTTGATGATTTGCAATATGTCTTAATGTGTTTGAATGCTAAATGAAAATGTGATGAATTAAATAAATTCTTGTAAAATTATTTAATTAATGTCTACATGATTTAACATGATTTATGTGATCTAATGTAAAACATATTTCAATTTCACTTTAGATACAACATTGTTAAATTGAATGGATCATGTTAAATTACATACACCTATAATTCAAATAAGGATCAAACTTAACATAACACAAGGGTGAATAGTATGAAACCTAAAGTAATTATAAAAATATCTTAAATAATTACCCTAGTGCTCAAGAAAAACACATGATTAGTTGTCAAGAATGAAGCAATGTGAAAGTATTTAGAATATAACCAAATAACTTTAGACAACATTGTTTTATCAATCATACTATTTAAAGAGACTACAAATAATACTGACACAAATGCACAACATTAATAGGTTCCTTAAGGGGTGTTCCATTGAGTTATATTAAAACATAAGCACCAGAACCATAATTGGTATTGACTATGTAAGATCATAACCAATTAGGAATAAATTTATCTTGGTCTTCATGGTCAACATGAGTATTACGTTGATTCTCATAAAGAACAAAATCACCCTTACAAAACTTGTGAGGGATGACATGAGTACTGTGTTTGCATTGTAATTGTTTAATGTAAGCTTGGAGATGCTCAAGAGCGTTAATGTGCTTTTCATTAAGCATTTCAAGTTGGTGTAATTGTTGGTCTTTATAAGTGGTTTCATCAATAAGGTCTTGAAGAGAAATTCACAGGGTAGGAATTTCTAACTCCAAGGGCATGATCACGTTAGTACCATAAACAAGGTTATAGGGTGTAGTTTCCATGGATAATCTAACACTTGTTTGATAAGGCCAAAGCACATAATGTAATTGTGTATGCTAATCTTTATGATGTTTGTTAACAGTTTTCTTTAGGATTCTTTCAAGAATCGTATTAGTGCTTTAAGCTTGTCCATTAGATTGTAGATAGTATGGTGTAGAAAAGTGATGTTGGATGTTGAATGTTTCAAGAAATTTCTTTACATCATTATTCTTAAATGGGGTTCCATTGTCTGAAATGATTACAGAAGGAAGTCCAAAGTGAGCAATTATGTGTTCCAATATGAAACGAAAAATTACTTCAGCACTTGTGGATCGAAGAGGAATAACCTTCACCCATTTTCTGAAATAGTTTGTTGCGGTTATTATAAATGTATGTCAAGTAGAAGAGGGTGGTGAAATTTTTCCAATAAGATCCAATCCCCATATTGAAAACTGCCAAATGGGAATTTGGGTGCAAAGATCAAAAGTAGGGGCATGAATTGGATTGCTATGTTCTTGACATTTGTGACATCGTTTAACATAAGCAAAGCAATATTTCTCCATATGTCTCCAATAATATCCCATACGGATGAGTTTTTGCACTAATGACCATCCTCCAAAATGATCTCCATAGGCACCAACATGAGCCTGGTCAAGGGCTATAGGAATTTTAGATTCTCTAAGACACCTTAGTAAGAGACCATTGAAGGATCTTCTATACAACACATTGGCAAGGATTACGTATTTGGCTACTAGTTGGCGTAAATTATTTTGAGTGTTTTTCAGTGTGGGCTCAGAATGGTACCATCTTTTAAATAATTGTATATTATATCATACCATTCCCGCGAGTCTTCTTGTGTTATTATTAAAATGTCTTCTAATTGGATATCAATCAAAGCTTCATGATTGGGTGAATAACAAAGGTGAAGTATATTGAAGGATCATGTGGGGATATAAGAGAGGTTGCACTCGCCATTCATCTACATGTCAATTGTCTTTTCATGGGATGTTATCAATGGTGAATGATTCAAACTTATCTAAGAGTTTCATTGTAAGATCCTTATATTTTGATAATTTGTCATGTTTAGTTTGATGGCTAATTGTGAATCACCAAAGATTCTGATATCTTTACCACCCATGGTTAAAGCAACTCACAATCCTGTGATTAATGCCTCATACTTAGCTGTGTTATTTGTACATAGGAAATTTAATCAATAGGACAAGGGAATAGGCTTTCCATTTGGAAAAATTAATACTACTCCAGCACCAAAACCTATTTTACACTTAGATCCATCAAAATACAATTATTGTGTTTTAACATTTGCGGTCAAGACACTATCATCAAGAAAGGATTCATGATTAGGTAAAGCGAGAGGAGAAAGGGAACTAGCTAAGTGATCAATTAAGGCTTGTCCTTTGATTGCTTTTTGTGAAAAAAACCTAAGGTCAAACTCAGTTAACAACTTCACCCACTTAGCTAAGCATCCAGAGAGATCTATTTTATTAAAAAGATGCTTTAGGGGATCAAATTTTGTGATGAATTGTATTTCAGCATTGAGTAAATAAGGTCACAACTTACTAGTAGCAAATACAAGAGCTAAACATTTTTTTTCAATTGGTGAGTATCGAGTTTCATAATCAATTAAAGTTTGATTGATGTAATAGATAGGATGCTCTTTTCCCATCTCATCCTGTTGAGCCAATAGCACTGCAAGAGCATGAGCTGATGTGGCTATATAAAGGATAAACAATTTGTTTAGCACAGTGGGTTGTAAAACAAGTGGAGTTGCAAGGTATTCCTTTAAACTCTCAAAAGCTTGTTTACAATCCTCATTCCAATCAAAGTATACATCCTTTTTGAGAAGATGTGTGAAGGGTAAGGTGTGATCAACTAAAGATGCAACAAAACAAAAAATAGCTTGAATTCAGCCTTGTAATGTGCACAATTGAGAAATGTTCTTAGGAGGTGGCATGTTAATAATGACATCAATTTTCTTCATGTCCACCTCAATGCCTCTGTGAGATATGACAAACCCAAAAAAATTTGCACTATCTATGCCAAAGACACACTTTTTCCGATTTAATCGCATGTCATATTTACGTATTTGTTGAAAGATTTTGTGAAGAACATTTACATTGTCTTGTCGTGTTAGGGATTTAGCAAGGATAGCATCAACATAATATTCCAAGATTTTATGTATGCAATCATGAAATATCAATGTCATTGCTCATTGATAAGTTGCGCCAACATTCTTTAATCCAAAAGGCATCACAACCCAACAAAACATTCCCCAAATAGTTGTAAATGCAGTTTTGTATTGATCTTGTGGGTTGATAAAGATTTTATTATAACCAGAAAATCCATCCATGAATGACAACAAAGCAAGTCCAACAGTTAAATCCATGATCATGTCTATACTAGGGAGCAAAAAATCATCTTTTAAAGAGGCTTTATTCAAATCATGAAAATCATGCATATCCTAATATGATTGTTGGGTTTAGCAACTGTGACAATGTTTGAGATCCAAGGAGAATAATCAATAGGTTGAATGAAGCTTGCATCAAGGAGTTTTTCAATCTCTACTTTAACATGCAAGGCTATGTTGGGATATATTTTTCGTATCTTTTGGCAAACAAGTTTATCATTTTTAGTGAGAAAAATGTCGTGTGTCACAATTTTCAGGTCAATTCCTGGCATATCAAAATACTTCCAAGCAAAAATTTCAGGAAAGTCATGAATTAAAGTTTTAGTGTCCTCTTGTTCTTCATCGTCAAGGCACTTCCCAATATTAATAACTTTTTCTTTATCATCTATTTCCATTGGCACATCAATTGTATCTCCTAAAGGGAGTGCATTATACTTAGGAGCTTTAGGATCATATGGTTCTTTAATGATATCACTATCTTTTTGCCTGGTAATTATCACAACACAAGTAACCCTATTCATGGGAGTAGTAGAGGATGTGTTATCATAGACTCCTAACATTTGTTTTAGAGTTTCATCACTATCAACATACTACCATGAAGTTGATAAATTCATATCAAGCAATTTAGGATGTTTGATTGTGAGATTGTGTTCTGGTTGACATGTAATACTGTTGATATTCAAAGATGGCTGTTGAGTAGCTTTTATCATCTTAGAAAAAGAATATCCCAACCCAGTTTTGATTTCTTGTGTACTAGGTTCTATAGTGACACAAATTCCTTGTTCATGCTTTCCACAACCTTTTCCAGTGTATCCCAATTGTTTCACAAGTTCATAGCCTTTCATAAAGTCTTTCTATTTCCTTCAGATTAGGTGGATGTTGATAATCTATCTCATCAAAATTGGTTGTGTAAATTGTAGTTTCTTCCAAAGTAGAGGAGATAGATGTTTGAGAATATTTTTCTGTATTCTGAGTTGCCATGATGGTTGGTTGTTCTTGTTTGTCATCTTTCTTTTGTGTGATTATGTATTCGCCCATAAAGGAAGGGTTGAATTCTAAGGATCCCCAATCATCACCAAATATTTTAGACACTAATTCCTCATCTTGCTTTTCAATGTCAAGAAGTTCTATATTGGATGTTGGAATTAATGTATTTAGAGGACTTGTGGTTCCTTTTTCAAGGTGTAAGCAACTTTCAAGCTCAGGTTCTATTTCAACTTGATAAATGTTGTTATAAACATATTTCATTATACGATGAAGGGTCGAAGGCACATCATTCATCGCATGAATCCATGGTCTACCTAAGAGAAGATTATATGAAAGATCATAAGACATGACATAGATAAGAGTTTGAATAGTAGCCACCCCAACTATAAGAGGAAAAGTGATTACACTGAGCAGTTGCTTTGTTGTATTATCAAATCCTTGAATGAATAAGGAATCAAGTTTTATTTGTGACTTGTCAACACACAATCTATCAAGGAGATTCACAATACACACATTAAGAGTAGAACCATTATCAATGAGGGTTCGTTTGATACCTATTCAATTGAATTGAGCAATTATCATAAAGGCTTCATTTTGTTTTCACAACTCTAAAGGAGGGAGCTCATGTTGATGGAAATTAATGTCTAAATTAACTTTATTCATTCCATGTGTTAGAGCTGCCACATCATTAGGAGTTGTGCTAGGAGGAACCACAACATGTTGTAAGCCTGTCTAAAGGATAGTGTGATAATTTGGTGAATTTTAAAGTAAGTCCCAAAGGGAAATCTTTGCAGGAGTATTATTGAGTTGTTCAAGAAGATTGTACTCCTTTGTGTGTGAGGGAAAGCGAGGAGCACTAGGCAGATTAGGTAAAGGTAAAGAAGGTGGGGTTGGTTATGGTGCTTGCGGATTATTTTGAGTATTATATGTATGAGCAATAGTAATATTATTGGATTGCTGCAACACATCAGGTTTAGGTAGGTAGAGAGTAAATTCGGGTTTATTGGAAGGATGAAGTTTATGTGAGGGTGGGTAAAGAATGAGTTGAGGTTGAATGGAATTAACATCCTTAGTTTTATATTGTTCACAACAAACCTTAGTGGAGAACTTAGAGAAGAC
Source organism: Sequoia sempervirens (assembly GCA_007258455.2). Lineage (NCBI taxonomy): Eukaryota > Viridiplantae > Streptophyta > Pinopsida > Cupressales > Cupressaceae > Sequoia > Sequoia sempervirens. The sequence goes on from VDFB02341792.1 coordinate 18,316, forward strand.
AAAGTCTTGAAGGGCTTCATCTAACATATCAAGGTCATCTTGACTAAAAGGTGTGAGGGATAATTGATCGGTAATTGGTTTTGGCTTCTCATGGAAAAATTTAGAGACATGAATATTTTGTGTTGTAGGTTGGTCACAACAAACCTTCATGGATGACATAGTTGAGATGAAGTCCTGATGCACTTCATCTAACAAGTCAGGGTCATCTTGACTAAAAGGTTTGAGAGATAAGTTATCGTTAATTGGTTTAGGCTTCTCATGGCAAGCTTTAGAGGATGAAGTGAGTGAGAGGAAGTCCTGAAGGGCTTCATCTAACTTGTCTACATCATCACTACTAAGAGGCTTGGATGATACGGTGTTTCTAAATTGAATCATTTGTTTGAAGGGTTGGTTTGATGTTTGTGGTTTTTTGTTGTTATGTATTGACAAATTTGATTTAAAGGAACTAGGAATGAACGCTGAAAATGAAACTTGCAAAAATCTAATGCTATCCATAAATGCCATGAAATAAAATGATGCTAATTCAAATGATTTAGATAAGACATAAAATAAATGAATTGAAATAGAAAAGGAACTGTAACAAAAAGAAAAGTGCAAAATAGGAAACTAAATTCTAGAAATACTGATGCAAAAAGTGCACTGGGACTGATTCACCCAAGGTGGCGAATGAGTCCCAGTAGAAGTGTTTTAAAGTTTTTTCTAATTTTTTTGACTTTTCTTTATGTGTTCAAGTTTGTATATAGTGCAGATAAATATTGGAAATGTAGAATTTTGAAATGAATTGATAAAATGAAATACAATACTGACCTCTAAATGATAGTTTCACTAATGCAATTTTAGTAAGCCTTAGGATGCAAAAACAATGCAAAAGCCAATGCAGTTGAGTCCTAGGATGCAAATGCAAATGCAAATTAGAAAGATACAATGTTCAATATGCAGGTTCACCAAAATGAACCATCAATTTTTGGGGTGTTTCTATGTACTCTTGCACTCTTAGGGTTTTTCACCTAAAAGGAGAGAGATATAACCCTAAAATTGAAGTGGTTAATTCAAACTAAGGAATGTATGATGTAATTATGACTACATTTAATGATCTAAATGTAGCTAATTGATAAAATTGATTGATTATGAATGCAAAACTAATGAAATATGCAATGTTTGAAAACATAGTGACATTTGCAAAAGGCTTAAAAAGATAAAGAAAAATGCAAATAAAACTAAAAAAAAGGCTATAAAACTAAATGTGTGCACCTATAAGACTGATGAAGATTGGAAACCACTCTAAAAATATAGAAAAAGTTAACTTTTTAGCTGACTAGGACTCATTTGCCACCCTAGGCGAATCAATCCCAGTTTACGATTTTTTGCCCAGAAACTAGTTTCTACTTACTAGGTATTGGAATATGCACTTGACTCTGACAACCACCTCAAATGGGACTCATTCGCCATCCATGGTGAATCAATCCTTTTCCACTTTTCTACAAATTCAAATCTCAAATCTACACCTTGTCACCAGCACAACACTTTTTGACAGAAACCTGGATCAGAATCTTGGAAAATACTTATAAAACAACTTAATGTTTTTTGTCTAATGGGGGGTTTGCCTTGGTCAAACCCCTAATTGGGTAATCAAACCTTGAATGAATAAAAATTTGCATAAAACTCTAGCCTTAAGTGTGTTAAAGACTAGGAAAATCTTAAGTATGACAAAAACCTATTCTAATATGCTAGAATACGATGAACAAATGTGATTTGGATGATGCAAGACTTCAATCCTAGAAACCCTACAACATATCAAATGAATTTAAATTGCATGAAAATTTAATACAAACCTTAATATGAAGATAGAGAGAAAATGGAAGATGGAATCACTTTGAAAACAAGTCTTTAGGTGTGATTTGATGGCTAGTTGCATCTCCTCGACCTAGATTTCTCCATGATTCACCATAGGCATCCATCATCAACTCTTTGAAATTTTGAATCTTGAACAAGAAGTGAGCTTGAAGACCTACAAAAAGCCTATTTTTCTGCCCTAAAGCTTCAACTTTGCTGTAGAAAATGTTAATGAAACTTATTGTGAAAGACTCTTGATACTTGACTTTGGATCTTGCTTTGTAAAAATGGATAAGAGATATGAAAAATGACCTAAAATGTGTATTTATAGGCCCATCAACACCTAATTTTCCCATTATTTAGACCTAAGAGGCCAAAATCCACCGAAAAATTAAGTTGAATTGATTAAATTCCTGCTCAAAATTGAATTTTCCCCTAAAAGGGACTCATTCGCACCCTTGGCGAATGGGTCCCACTAGTGCTTTTTGGAGATGGGTTTTTGAGATATGATTGAATTAAGTGTTGTTTGTCAGGATTTAGATGGTTTTTATGTGAAATGAGCCTCTAGATAAAAAATAATGGGTCTTAGGGGCCTATAAATGTCATTTTGAAGAATGAATAATGTAGGGGTACTCAAAAGTAGGTCTAAATTAAGCGTGAAATTATATTTTTTCTCAAGAGTGTCCAATTTTCTACACCACATTTAGCCCTCACTTTAGTGCCCATATGACTGTGCATATAATAACATTCCTTGCCTTAGCATTGAGTTCACAAGCCCTCTTTCTAACTTGATCCCTAGGAGGTTTTTCAAGAGGCTCATATCCTTCTACTATTGACATCCAAATATCCATTCCTAAAGCCATCAAATGGGACTCCATCCTAACTTTCCAAAATACAAAATTTGATCCATCAAATATTGGTGCTTTATTTCTAAAGAATCTTTCCCATGCCATCTTGGATCTACCTTAAACTATTAAGCTTCTACAAACTTAGCTCTGATACCAATTGAAGGGTACATAGTCTACTAAGAAGGGGGAGTGAATTAGTAGACCTACTTAATTCAAAGTTCTCTTGAATTCAACACTAATTATCAGATCATACAACTTAGAAATTTTGCTATAGTTATCAGAATTTATGATTTTACTTAATAAATCCCACATAAGTAATCAAAACATAAAAACATAATGCACAGAGATGAACACCAAATGTACGTGGAAACTTAAGATGGGAAAAACCACGGTGAGAAGAGTTGCTTGGATCTATTGTCCAAATCCAACCTCATAAAGTAGAAATACTTAAGTGAATTTCACACACTGAAGTAGGCACCAACCTACCAGAGACACCAATCTGTTGAAGTGTATGTAGGATCCAACTTGCTAGAGACACTAATCCCCAATTGAATTAATACAATAGGCAAAACACCAGTCCTACCAGATTACAAAGATAAAACTTACGGATCTTCAATGCAATTCATACATGTGCTATGGTTACAAGTGTCACTCTTCCTTACTAAAAAAGATCTTTTGATACAAGTGAACACACTAGAATGCAATTCTCTTTTATCTTCACCACCTTCTCTTTATTTTGCACCAACAACTAACTATTATTCACACAAGTATAATTCTAATCCATGCAGACACACTTTGATTCATTACAATGCATATGAATATTTGAAATATATACATGACATTACATTAACACTCTCTCATGTCATCTAGCAATTTGCAAAGGGTCGAGATGAAATAAGGTGGACCTAAATTTAAATTACATGAAACTTGTAGTAAGACCAATATCAAATTTCTTGCCGCCAATAGAACATGATGGTATGTGCTACCACAAAGAACTTAACTAGGTCCTATCCTAACACCACACACAAGATTTGAATTATGTATGCTACTAGTCATTACCGCATACGCCTTGAACTACAACTAGTTGATAGACAGGAACATAGAGCCTTATATCACTTCAAACTTCTTGCACACTAAACATATCCTCCAAAAACTCAAGAACATGAAAGAACTAGTGTAGGCGTACTCTCCTCTAAAACTGCAAAGAAAATGTGTATTTATGAAAGAAATGTGGATCATAATTGTATTGCCAAAGAAATCTCTTTGTCCAAAAGATATCCTTAAAAAAATTGTGCCATCAAAAACTGGACCCTTGTCATTTTCGTGGTCTTTTAGGTCTTGTTTCATAGTGTTGGAACTATGTTGCTTTAATTTTATGATGTATCTTGGATTGAACATGCTTATTTTGGTGCTAAAACTCAAAGAACGACATCTTGTGAAGGTGTTGTGAAGTGTTGTAAGACATTTCTGAAATATGCTAACCAATTTTTTTGAAGGATTTACACAACATAAACCAGCACTAGCCAACTTGATTAGCGTTAGCTCCAAATTGAAATCCAAGCTTGAAAGAACTCAACGCCAAGAATGCACACTCAATCCCAAGGAAGGATAGGTGTTGTCATATGGCGGAGAAACTAAAGAATAATACTTGAAATGGAACAAACTCAACATCAAGAATGTGCACTCAAGATCCCACTGAGGGCGAGCTGCTAACATATGACAAAGTTATTAATTAAAAATTGAAACACAGGCGGATAACTAGCCATGGAAAATACAACTATCTAATTCATCTGTTGCGGCGGGCATCCACTTAAGAGTGGGGATTCACCACTTGAGAGTGGGTACAAATATATTTCAAATGTTCATTCTTCCACACTGGCGGTAAACCATCCAGGGGTAATTAATATGAAATTAAACAAGTAATTTGCAGCAATGACATTGGTTGGATTAGTACTACTAAATCTTCAACCTTACAATTCATGAGTCTACAAATACAAGCATTACAATGATAGGAAATAAAGCCAAGAAGAGAATAATGTATTCTATCAATGTTCTTTGACTTCCCAATGATAAAATAAAGGCCAAACTGAAACTAATGCAATCTGATATAAAAATCCGAGTTCTGGAAATTCTGATTAGCAAACTGTAAATACCATAAAATGCTCATAACTTGGTCAAATTACCTCCAAATGATGTGAAATCAGTTGCAATGATCTCCTGGAAGATAGGCGCCCACTCCAAGATGAAGAAACAACAACAAAGAATGAGTATTATTTTTCTTAGCACAATTCCCAATGTTCCATAATGGTATGGCCTTGAGCAAGGGTGATTTTGACAAGTAAAAATCAAAAACTCAGAATTAAAATATGAAACTCTCCAAAGATGGTCGCCTTGGGTGTAGGAATGGATTGGAAAAGTACCCACAAGCAAATTAAATTCACCCAAAAAGCTGTATGCAAAAACCACTTTCAGCTGTTACTATATCAACAACTTCAAAACTAGAAATTTCATCAAAAAACTTCAACTGTTGAGCTCAATCTGCTATTCTGGATGAAAAGCAGCAACAAAAACCAACTAGGTGTTGTATTTCAAACATGAAATTGGATTGAAACTAGGAGGTAAGCATCCCCCGAAGTAAAAACCAAGTTGTCATTTCGACAGCATAACATTAGCATAAGTTCATGGATACGAAAAGCTGGAGCCAAGCTTCTCTTTTATAGAAAAGGAGATGTCTCTTCGAATTCCTTCCAAGGCACACCAAAAGACACAAAGGAATCTTCAAATTTCCAAATATCTTTTAATTACTCAAGATGGCGTCCCACTTCAAGCAACATTAAACTTTTTAAAAAAATATTAACTCCTCATTAAAATGGCGTCTACTTTTCCTCAAGGCATTAAAGACTTTATTAATATTTAATTATTATGAAGGCATCCCCCTTCAAGTCCACCTTTTAAGAACAACATAAAGTTGTCTCCCTAGGCCAAGGGTTCAACTGCAAATTATAACATTAATGCCTTCATTAATGAAATTCACCAATATAAAGTTTTCAGAAGCCAAAACTTGAACTCATTTAATTGCTCCAATTGAAAATGAAGACCTAAAGACTAAAAACTGCATACTGCCAAAAATAGAGTTTACTATAATTAGTAAACTCCCTGAAATGCCATAGAACCTCCGAAGAAGGAAACCCTGATTTTACCTCAGACAGGCCTACGAATTTCTGGAAATAGGCTAAAACCAAATGAAGAGCTAATGGCCAAAATGGGGACATTACAATTTCTACATTCTTGTATACTTTATTTAATGCAATTCACCTAAAAACCACCTTTTCATTCATTAACAAGTCCTATTTTGAAGTGTTGTAAAGTCTTGTAACAAGATTTCACACTTTTCTAGGCATATTTTCACTATTTACACCCTTCACACGCTTTATTTTGTCTCTTTATGCCCTCATGTGCTTATATTAAGTGTATTTTTGGGTCCTATCCTGACAAACAACATTAAACATAATATTTTTCCCAACACTTGGTTTTGGGTCCCAGGTGGGACTCATTCGCCAAGGGTGGTGAATGAGTCCCCCTTGGCCTCAAATTCAATATATTTCAAAATTTCTTTCAAGATTTTACTCAAATTCACTTCATGTCAGCCTATGATGAGGTATGAACGGATAATAAGGCACAATATTTGTATAAATATGTGATTTTAACCTCATTTTACATCTCCTAACACATTCAAGCAATCCTCTCATTCAAGCATACATTCGAGCACTCAAGCATTCTACATCATCAACTCAAGCACTTTGGAGCAGCCATTAACATCACTTCATATTTGCATATTCAAGGATTTGGTAAGTTTGTAATACTTGCATGTTATTAATTTATCATCTCCTTTACATTTCATTCATTTCTATTGAGTTTGATTACCAAAGTGGGGTTTGACCAAGGCAAACCCCTATTCACTAACCCCCAACATTTTTCCCCTTTGTGCATGTGTATTTGTAGCTTTGTTT
>VDFB02341793.1:0-13274 GCA_007258455.2 Sequoia sempervirens
GTAAGTCACCAAATTGACTTCTATTATTCACCTAATGTCTTAGAATTATATTGGCATGGTCAAAATTGGATTTTGATGTGTCTCGGGATTTTTGCAACTTGGGGTGAAATAATTAAACTATTCACTTAAGTTATAATGTCTTATCATTATTTTTGATAGCTTAAGTGTAATATCTTTTCGAAAAGGTATTTTAAATTCCCAATTGGATGCCTAGGAGAAATAAGGGGGTTTTGCACATGAAAAGGTTTTATTTTATTTTAAAAGGGAATTTGTTGGAAAAAATGAATTAATTAATTATTTTAATTAGAGTTATCCCTCTTAAAACTCTATATAAGGAGGCTTTGGGGCTCATTGTTGCATATGTTGAAGAATGATAATGTTATGTTGTCAGAATGGTTTTGATTCTCTACAATCTTTGAGGATGAAATCCCTCATGGATTTCTAGTTCCGGAATTGCAAGATATTCCCTAGCTAGACGGGTGTGATTCTAGCCAGGAGTCACCATTGGAGTTGATTGGAAGTTTCTTAGATTTTGTTTTTTCTAGTATGAATACTTGATGATGTTAAGTTGCAGATTTTGGAGTGAATGGTTGAAGTTTTGAGGTGATTGATTTGAGTTGATTTGGTTCCCTATTTGCTGATCAAACCTTCCATTGCTTGCCGTACCTCCATGTTGGCCACACCATTGGAGGAGGCATATTTGAATGGTAAACTCCTTAATTTTTAATTGTTATTTTCTGAAGATGATTAACCACTTGACAGGCCGTACCAAAGGATGGTGAAATATTCCGAGCCAATTTTTTCAAATTTTCAATTACAATAAGCAGAGCAATACACAATCATTAGGGTTAGCTCTAAACCAAAACGATGCTGAAAGCAACTCTAACCAGAATGTACACCAGGATCCCGATGTGGGCAAGGCGTGAGCATTGGTTAGAGGATCTGAATGCAGAAGCAGAGTTGGGAAGGAACTCTAACCAAGAATGGCGCCAAGTGATGGCGAGCATATGGTCAGAGGATCTTAATTGAAATGCTTATTCAAAGAACTCTAACCAAGAATGTGTCCAAGATGGAAGAACATATGGTCAGAGGATCTCTACCACTACAAGTGTTGAAAGCAAACTCAATCACCAAGTATGTGCTACCCAATCCAGTATGGAAATGAGGCGACCATATGGCGGAGATATAAAGAAATACAATGCAACTTCATAATGTAAAGTAGTCATTACAAAACATGATAAGCAAGATTAGAGAAATGCTGACAATACTACTGTTCAGCTTACAATATGAAGAGAAATCGCCTACCAAGAGCATAGAATTAGAACAATTTAGTGTGCATCAAATAAGAGGATTCTCCTTGCTTAACAAGAATGCCAAGACCAATTACTTCACTCAAGTACCAAACTGAAGATTCTGATTTAGACAGATCTGCACTTTAAAAATGTAAACCAGCAACCTAACACCACACTAAAATGATCATATCTCTCTCACAACTCATCCAATTGATGTAAAACAAAATGCAATATACCCTAATGATGAAGGCGACCAAGATAGAGCACTGAAAACTAATCAAAAGGCCCTATATTATTTATGCACGAATTTCAAGGCAAGGACAAATGGTACGGCCCTCAAGGAAGGGCAATTTGCCTTTAAAAATTCCAGCCTTCACCAAAAAATCTGCAACTTAAGGAAAAGGGTCGCCCGTCACAGACAAAGAGATTAGTGCAACGCCCAGAATGATTTCTTTTGTATTTTTTGAATTATGAATAAAAACAATCTGCTGTAAAGAATATGCAACTCCAGAATCTCACTAATATGCATAAAACTGAACTACAAAGTCACACAATGACTACAATGCAGAAATCCCACTACAAATCACTCAAACTACACTACCTCACCACTAGTCGCTATCTCTCAAGCGAGAAGCAATGGCAAGCTAGGAGGCTTACATTCCTCGAAGCAATCCCACAGCCAATCCGGCAGCATAACATTCATGTAGACAAAAGATAACCAAGTGAAGACCCAAGGCGCTTTAAGAAGAGTCCTCTTCCGCTTCCAAGAAACCTGACACTTCAAGAAAGCATGCCACTTTCTCAAGGCTTCACTTAATTTTAGTCGAAATTATATTCTTTCATTATTATAGGCTGCCCAACTTAAAGTTTAGTTTGACTCCTTAATAATTATGTTCACCATAATGGGAGGCTTGGGCACCTCTTAAAGACCACACCACCTTTACGTAAAAACATTAAGTTAAGAGATTAGCCATAATATAACATTAAAATATAATGTTATTTAAAATGAAAATGAACTTATCTCTCCTAAAATGCATCCCAAGGCCAAAATTGATCAACGTCCAACCCAGCTCCATCAAGAGGAAAAGCCAATCGCGGCCGGTGCGGAACATAAAACCATCACAAGCGCCAGAATTCTACTGCAAGCCAGTAAATTCCCAAAGGTGCCCTAATGCCAGTAAGAAAAAACATACCACCGCTAAGCTCAAACCCAGAAAGAATCCGCCATTAACCCAACCAACCCTCGGCATAAAAAGATCCCAAAATATTTAAACCCCACCTTCCGAGTAGCCTACGGGTCTCCGGAATAGGCCAACGGTCAATTGGAAAGATCATGCTCGAGAAGGGGACATTACAGATGGAGTTGAGTTGGGAAGGCCGTACTATCTCCTAGAGGCACACGTAGGGGCATGGGAAGTTTCAGACCCAAGAACTTGGTTTTGAGGATCCATTTCATCTTGGAATGGGGCGCCTAGGCTCAGGGTGGATTAAATGAAGGTTGGAGGCTACACTTTCCAGAATATCTTGCTCTAGAGGGGCTATACCACTACCAGAACTTGTTGGTCGGTCTCTTTCAGTGCATTGACAGACCTGAAATTATTGGACAGTCATTTCCAGACCTCTATTACTCACATATGATGGCATGATAAGTCTGTCAGACCTATTGGAAACATGGTTGTAGTTTGTATTCACTTTGGATGCATATAGGAGTGATTTGGTGAAGTTTTCAAACTTATTGACTCACTGTTCCGACTGTAACAGCAAGGTTTCAGACCTCTTCCAAACCTGCACCATCCATCTATTTGTCAATCTTTAAGGTATATTGTCATTTCCCATGATGGGTGGTTAGTTCTTGATTGTTGTGGGACATGTGGGGGTGTTCTCTCAAATTATTTCATATTGTTAAATGTAACAACAAGATGCATATTTTGGATTTAGAGATTTAAAAGAGCTAACATTGTAACATTGAGTGGTGGTACCACTAGTGATCTACTCTTATTCATTTCTTGTTACTCACCCCACTACATAAGTGGCTCTTGTTACTCACCCCACTACATAAGTGGCTCTTATTACTCACCACATTGAAAATTGGTTCTTTGGTTCTCACCCACTACTGAAAAGTGGAAGAGTTGTTTTGGTTGTACTCACTCACCACTGAGAAGTGGAAGAGCTTACTTTGCATTTCATTATTGTATATTCTTTCCCACTGCAAAGCGGAAGTCCCAACTAGCCCCACTGGATAAGTGGATGTTACTTTTAGCTGCTCAATTCAAGTATAATTGTAATCCATTACACCGTATGCTCTCACCTTGCCTACACTAGGAACTTGGTGATCAAAAAGTGGGAAATGTTTTTTTTTAGCATTTCATTCTATTGAGCTAACAAGTCTTTTCAAAAAATTTAAGGGTGATTATTACAGTGGTACCAAAGCTGGTCTTCCTGCTAGCCTATGCCTTTAACGCTTGTTATGCAGCTGCAAATTCTCTATGAGTGATAGAGAACTACGTTACTATAACATAGAACAAAAAAGATAGATATTTTAGAGACCACAAACTCCAATTGAGGATTCCTTCTTAGAAGTTCTAAGGGTCCATTAGATTCCAACTTGTGACAGTGTCAGTTCATCAGAAGTCATGGCAAAAAGGAAAAGGGAATAGTCCCACCAGATAATCCAAATTCTAGAGCAAAGAGGAAATTCAACACCATACTTGACATGATGTCACAGTTGCTTGCCAAAATAAGTCAAAATGGGCCTCAAACACCCCATTTTTAGAATGGAGAAATTAGTGCTTCAAACACCAACAATCCTAGAGGCAATAATGGACACACTAATGGCGTTCCTATTGGGTTTGTCACTACACCCCTTCATCCTACCTTCACTTGTAGGGAGGAACCCCCACCTGAACAAGAAGCCCTAATTCCTGTGGCAAATGAAGGGTTAGTTACGTAGAGTACGTAAACCTTCCGGCTGAGATTCGAGACATTTTGTCCCTAGATCAGTTCATGAACCAAAAGAAGAGAGGGGGTGGAAGGATTGAGAATAGAGGTCCAACTGTGCAAAGGGATCACCAACAAGCCTTGGGAAAAGTGACTCTAACTCACTTTGATGGGAGTGACAAGTGCACTACCTAAGCTTGGGTCCAAAAACTAGACAACTACTTGTCCCTAAGACCAATGCCAGAAGTGGATGACATCAAATTTGCTACCTTACACTTAGATGGAGTTGCTCATGAGTGGTGGTACCATGGCTTGGTCACACTTAGCCACAATTTGATTAACACTTATGATGAGTTCACAAACAAGCTCATTTAAATATTTGACAAGAGAGATTCTGAGATGTAGTTTAGAGAGCTTACACAGTTGAGACAACATAGGTTTGTTGATGCCTACATTGTTGAATTTCAGAGGCTTTCCATCATGCTTCCTAACACCATGGAAAGAAGATTGGTGGTCCTTTTCAGTGAAGGGCTAATGGAGCCATTTAGGGGATGAGTTAAGGCTTTTGACCCACCAACTCTCCAAGAGGTGATAAAGAAGGCAAGAAGCATGGAGGTTGCAGCCCCAAGAAACAAATTTCAGTCCAAGACCTTCCAAAATAAGGACAAGAAGCATTTTCATAAAGATGCTAATCAGCCCAAGAAGTTTCCATCAAGAATGGATGATGCCCTCCGTAATGAGCTTAGAAGGAAAAAACTATGTTTCACTTGCAAGGAGCCATGGGCCCCAGGCCATAAATGCTTCGAAAGGGGCAAAGTTCATCATTTAGAGGTCTATTCAGCTGATGAATCAGCATCAGAAAAATCAGAACAACAGTCTGATTTGGAGGATAAAGAAGAAGAGTCAATTGAAGAGTCAGAAGAAGATAAGGAAAGTGAAGGCACTCTTGCCCAACTTTCCAGCTTTCAGAAAAATGAATCTTTCAGTGTTCGAGCAGTCCTATGTGGTTAGCGAATTTTTGCTCTCTTTAATATTGGAGCCACATAATTTCATTGACGAAGGTATGGTTTCCAAAAGGGGACTCAAAACTAAAGAATTTGAAGGCTTTAAGGTGATAGTGGCTGATGGGTTTACACTTACTTGCACAAGGAGGATTCCTAATATGAGTATTCAGTTGGGCAACTATGAAGTCAAGGATGACTTCTACGTTGTGAGTATTGGTGACACAGATGCAGTTCTTGGCATCCAATGGCTGCATCCTTTGGGAGATATCACATTAAACCTTCAAACCATGGAGCTGAAATTCCAATTAGATGGGAAAAAGGTTGTGTTGAGAGGGATGTCCAATGGAGGTGCTCGCATTGTCTCTTTCAAGTGAATGGAAAGGTTGATACACCATGACCACCTAGAGTAGGCAATAAAGTGTGTTATCATGCACAACATTCCTCAAGAAGAAAAGAGGGATTACCATCTTGATGTGCAAGCTTTTCTTACTAAGCAAAGCAAGGTTTTTAGTGGCATACCATCTGGAAGGCCTCCTAAAAGGGGGATTCAACACATGATAGAATTGGAGGAAGGTGCCAAGCCTGTCATCACCACTTCATATTGGCATCCCAAGAGGGACAAGGATGAAATTGAAAAGGTCATCAAATAACTCTTGGATATGGGACACATTTGTCCAAGCAAGAGCCCTTTTGCATCATTGATGGTTTTGGTGAAGAAAAAAGATGGAACTATGTGCATATGCATAGATTACAAAGCCCTTAACAAGAAGACCATCGAAAATCGGTAGCCAATACCAAGAATTGATGAGCTACATGGAGTAGTCTTCTTTTCAAAGATAGATTTGAGATCTAGTTATCATCAAATAAGAGTTCGAGAGGACATTGAAAAGAATGCCTTTAGATGCCATTTTGGGTATTATGAATTTTTAGTTATGACTTTTGGCTTAACTAATGCTCCTACAACATTCCAATTTTGTATGAATTAAGTGTTCAACAAGCAGCTACGAAAGTTCTAATATTCTTTGATGATATCCTAATTTTTAGCATGACTTGGGAGGAGCACATGAAACATTTCGAAGAAGTGTAGAGCATTCTTGAAGCTGAAATATTTGTTTGCAAAGGAATCCAAATGTGAGTTTGGTATGAAGAAACTCTTGTACCTTGGTCACATGATCGACATCCAGGCGGGTCACTGTGGATCCCACAGTGATTATGGCCACCGGATTTCACCAGAACCCACTGCCAGAAGGGTTGGTCTCTTTGTGGTCGAGAAGGTCGGTTGGTTTTTCCCCTGACCATTGTTCTCCCACCAATCCCACCCAGAGATTTGCGTTACCAGTTCAGGTCAACTGGATTTTGTAACACGCCATGATGCCACGACATTGAAAAGCAACAAATATAAAATTACTAATAAAACACATATTATGGAAAAATATAAATAAATTAGTAATTATAATATCTGGGGCCAGCTATATCATAAGGCCACTCAAATGTATGTTCGTAAATGGGCCACAAACCATACAGCGGTTAAAAAATACATAAATATGTTATCTGGCAATTTAATACTATTATATTTATTAATTTAAAAATATTATATTCACAATCATAATTGTTAATGAATGAGATAGCCGGTCACATGAACAGCTATCGCCGTGCTTAAATCGTCCATACCTACATTGACTCTGCGTTGGAAATATTTCCTGGAAAACATTTAATAACTAATTTGTTGTTAATACATACACCTAATTATATATATGCATATCTGCATTTCCATTAATCACCCTATCACTCATCCCAGTAAAGTGTGGCATAGGCAGAGTTATACTCAAAACAATGATAAAACGACCGGCCATACGCCTAGTGGACGCCCCATGAGTGGACGGAAACATCTCTGTAGGCTACCTTCCTGAGACGCCTCCTTTAGGTGGCCCTTAGTTTCATGGTAAGATCCTTTGATATGCAAACATAGAAATCGAATAATGTTCTGCAATCAGCACATTCAAATAAGAAATTCAAATCTGGAAATTGAAAATCTGAACATAGAAGTTTGAGTAGTATTCTTACACTTAGAATTTTCATAAGTCCCTTAGTCTCCCAAATTGATTGAAGATTTGTTTACATTTACAATAATATTACAAATAATCGGTGAGATGTTGTCCGATAAATAGTTATATATACTATAATATAATTATCATAGAACAATTATTAATTATGGATATCATAATAACAAAACTAATATTTACAAGAGAAATAATAAAATAAATATAATCTAAAATATTATTGTATTCATAATTATCAATAACAATATTACAATTATTGATTTCAAAATATATGAAATATTCCGAACCAATTTTTTTTAATTTTTGATTACAATAAGCAATGCAACACACATCCATTAGGGTTAGCACTTAAACCAAAACGATGCAGAATACAACTCTAACCAAGAATGTACACCAGGATCCCGAGTAGGGCAAGGTGTGAGCATATGGTCAGAGGATCTCAATGCATGCTGAAAGAGTAATGTTGTCAATCAGATTGCACCCGAATGCTTGAATATTGAAATTCAGCAATCTGTTGAAACATTGGAACGAATTTCAGGCTGTGGGTATCCTATAAGGAATTAGACCTCCAGATTCTAGGTTGGTTCCTATTTAATTTTTTGGTTAATAACTAAGTGATTTGTTGGACAAGGGAGAAAGACTAAGTCTAAATTCTGAACTATGAAACTTTAACTATGGTGATGCACCGAAGAATTCAATATGCAGACTTGACTCATAGAACAATTACTCACTATTTTCATTCGCACAACTAGATTTGGAAGCTTAAACACTTGAATGTTTTAAACAAAGGCTTTTAAAGAAACAATCATAGAAGGAAAATATGATTCCCACAACTAGACTGTTCAATTATTGATTAGCACAATGTTTAACCAGTGGACTTAAACTTGGATGCATACAAAACTCATTAAGGAGACAGAAATATTTAAAGGTTTCATAAATTGCAAACACAATAATCACTTCGATCAATCCCACACGACAATGATGCTTGAAACTTGAAGGCGAATTCTAAAATACTAAACTTAAAGGAATCTTCTGCAACAACACAATTTGAACCTGTAAAAAACACTGCTGTATTAATCTGTAAATAAATGCTGAGTTACAAGATGATTCGCTTTGCAGAGTGCAAAGGCTAAAAAACAAGAACTCCATTGAAAAAGATAAACTTTCTCAATATATACAATATGAAAGCACTCCAAAGTGCATGAATAAGCAATTGAAAAGTGATCTGAAAGTGAAAAGATGATAATCCCAAAGTGAAATCCGAGCACAAGTGAAAATCCCTGAAAAAATGGTTCAAACTCATGCAAGAATGAATGAACTCAAACTCGAAGTGGCAGTCATAAAGCATGTAATCGATCTACAACTCGAACTGGACTAAAATCCCTGAAAAAGTGGGCTAAAGCACGCAAAAATCACCTCGTTTGTATCAATCCACCCATGCACACTTTAAAGTCCATCTTTCTCATTTAAGTCTTCAGTTGACAATCTGATGTAGAACTGAAGTAAAAGATGACTTAGCTTTACATAATATTCTTATTTGCATTCTAGATGATAAATTAATTAAATGATTTATCTCATCATTTATTTAATCCATTTACATTATTTATGCAAATAAGAATAAAAAGAATAAAGCTAATTTACTTTATTACGCCTCATGATCTTCAAGCTTAATAATGTATTTCACACTTTTCACTAAGAAACCACCATTTGACAATACTTGGCATAAATTTATCAACTAATGATGTCGACCACCTTGCTAGGCACATTGACTTAAAAGTCATGGCCACGGGGAGAATAAAACACAATGATTATTGAAAATCATTCGCAAAAATGCAAAGAGGAATTAGGGTGAATGAACAAAACACCATCGAACCCTAAAAGTCATCATCACTCTTTTGCATTTGACTAAGAGAAACTTCTGGAGGAAGTCGGCCGCCATGAGCAGGGTTTTCTGAGAGCTCTTTGATGCTAAGGCTCTAAATTTCATGATGCTTTGTTGTTTCTGAATTGGAAAAAACACATTTTGCTAAGTGCAGGCCGATTTCTTCATGGGTGATGCTCTTTTGAAAACTTCTCTAAGAATTTCTTTGCAGGGTAAGTCGTTTTACCACAGATCTGAACATTTGTCTTTGTTTTAAACATTCTTTGGGCCTCTTAGCCGCGGCCATAATGGATCTTCTGCATTTTAACTCCATTGTCTTTGTGCTCTTCCTCTGTGTCTTTCGTGGTTGCTGTGAGAGCTTGGCTTATGCATTTTGAAACACAAAAAGAGATCATTCACGGGTTTTGTTAACTCTCCTCCAGGCGCATGATAGTAAGTTTTGTTTTTTTTTTTTACTTTCATTTATCTGTTGAGATACAAGCTTCTTGGAAACTTTCTCTTGTATAAAACAAGTTGATAGAACACACCAGGCCACGAAAATTTCTGTATGTTGTTTAACATTCCTGGTTGTGGCTGTGAGTTATCCTCATCTGGGTATTTGAAGTATTTGCTCTTTAAACCTTTTTAGAACAAACCCTCATATGGGTGACAATAAATCACTACTCTTTTCCTTTGATATTCTATTGCTTGCTTTGCGTATATGTTTCCACTCTGAGCATCACAAGTTTAATTAATTTCCAGTTGAGACAATTCGGCATTGGCTGCATCACAACTACCTTGAAATAAAAGCATCTTAAATTACAATCAGTATCTGAGACTGCTATAGTTACCTCCCATCTTTTATTGCACAGTATAAATGTTTTATTAAAAGCTCCTGTAACATGATATGACTGGTATACATACTTTCAAAATCATTATGGCTGAGATAAATTTGTAACTGGACAACATCTCACTGTCCTGTGTAAGCTCTCCTTTTAATTATTGACTATGGTCATTCATTCTTATACAGTGTGTAATCAAAATGATGGCTTACTCCAGGAAAAATACATCATTTTCGCCACTCCTTGCATCTGACTAATGTGGAATTGTCATCATAAAAGAAACTTGCTCAGAAATTTCTGTATACTATTCAACTTTTGACTACTCACTTAATGCTTTATGCTGGTATAGATACTTCTGTTATGTCTTTTTAACCTGAACTGTAACAATGTTGTCTTGTAGATGAATTTGCTCCATTAAAAGACTGTTAATGCAAGCCTTTTAAGTCCATGATAATCTCTCACTTTAGAATACTTTGTCATTCAATTCATAAACTGCTATTACTTGATCCTTCAAAGCTCACTTTGACTGAAAAATAGAAATGAGGCATTTTATGAATTATTGCCAGTTGTTCATTGGCCTTGTTCACTGTTGTATTTCTGCTCTTTGCTTGTTACTGTGCTTCAACGTATGATCCTTGGAGAAGATGAAAGCTTTTGTACACTATCTTGTGACATCCTTTGAGTATCTTCTGATGTATAGCAATATGTTGTTTATTTAATGATAGTTGCTACTCAAATCTGTACCTTTCAAAGTAAAGACTTTGCCTTCACTAAATTGTATTCTGGGCTGATGAACATGAAAGGTTTTTCCCTGCTGTCTCTTGAACTCGAAATTGTCTTAAAGCTGCAATCCTTTGACTGTGAGTCTATTGCTTAATCTTTTCAACAATGACAATGTCTCTCCAATTCATAAACACAGTGACAGTATTTGTTTAATCTTGCACAACTTTCACTCTCATAATTTCCAATTCGTAGCATCTTTTGAACTATTGTAGTGATTCAAGCTATGGCTGTGATATTATTGTTTGTAACCGAAGTTGTATATCCTTTTGATATGCCGAGCTCAACCCTTGTGGGAGCCCGTTTTACTCCACATTTCTGATGAAATGATCTCGAACATGATGAACCTCACTCCTGCACATCAAATAAACATGTTAGCAAAACAAAGAAGCTGAAAGCTTCCATTGAATTCACGCTTTTTCCCCTTTGATTTTTTAAACTATCCCATAGGATGCCTAATCGATCAACATCTTACATACCAAGTAGTGTAGTGTAGGTATATGATAGACGAACCCGCCATTAAGAGACCATCTCTAACGCCATCTTTTATCTTTCCTGCAGATGTTTATCACGAATCTAAACTGGAGTTGAAACTGGAAATGGAGTTAGATCTAACGTCACAACTGAAAACCTCAACTGTCAACGATTCGTCATTCCAAGCAATGACGAATCATCTTTTACCCTATTCTTTCATTATTTTCAGTTGTATAGCATACCATTGTTTATGCATTCTTTATTTGATTATAAAAATCCAAAGGAGTTACTCCCACGACTTGTGTGGGATTCAACATTTTTTACAGAATGAATAAAAGCATCGCTATGCAAATCTTCTCTGTTAATTTTTTTGATTTGAAATAAGTCAGCAGTCAATAAACATGATTCAGCAAGCAGACATCCAAATGATGATCAATGAACACTGAATCTGCAAAATGTTAAAAATCTTCTTACTCCATTTTGAGGACAATTCAGCTCTACCTGCTTTCTTTAGAGTGAAAAATAGTGTAACAAGTAACTCTAACCAAGAATGTGCCCATGATGGACTAACATATGGTCAGAGGATCCCTACCAACTACAATCGCTGAAAGTAAACTCGACGCCAAGAATGTGCTTTCAAACCCAGAGTGGGAATGGAGCTACCATATGGCGGAGATGCTAAGTACTACAATGCAATTCAAATGCATAGGGCGTGCCGCAGCCTTTCCACCTACTAAGCAGGGCGTTAAGGCGAAGAGTAAAAAGATGAGAAAAAATGTTGACAGTAATACTGTTCAGCTTACAATATAATAGAGAATGCATGCCAAGAGCATAAGATTAGGACTAATTAATGCTGCAACAATATAGAAGACTAGAGATTGCTTAACAAGTATGCTAATACCAAGAACTCCATTCAAAGGATCAATCTTGATATTCTGATTTGTGACAGACCTGCACTTGAAATGCTTAATCAGCAACACAAGGAACCACTAATTTGCTCACTACTCCTTCAATACTCAACCAAATGACCTCAAATCAAATGCAATGGATTCCTATGAAAAGGGCGACCAAGTTGCATACAAGAAACCACATTGAAACCCAAGTAATTATTTAACACACTTCCCAATGCACTCCAAAGAGGGGCGGCCATGCAAGTAGGGGCGATTTTCTTTATAAATTCAAGTTCTTCACAATAAAATCTGCAAGTTAGCACAAAGGGGCGCCCAACCTAGAGGAATAGAAATATGCAACACCCAAAATGAATATATTTTTATTTTCAAATATATGAATGAAACTACAAATCAGCCATGATATCAGCAACTCCAGATTTTTGATATGATATGCAAGAAAACTGAACTACAATGCAAAAAAAACGCTACAAAGCAAACCTCACTACAAGATTCCTCTCAACAACAAGCTAACTTCTCCACTAGATGCTATCTCTCAAGCACGAAGTCGAGCCAAGGCTAGGAGGCATTCATTCCTCGAAGCAATTCTAGCACCATTTCGGTAGCATAACAATACTCAAGAAATCAGATGATAAAATGAAGAGAAGAGGCCTCCTTTTATAGACTCAACAAAAGCATCTCCGGAAGCTTCTAGAAAGGGCGCCCAAATTTCAAATTTAAAATTACTTTATTTTCCTCCAAAGAATGGCGTCCCTCCTCTCAAGGCAATATTTGACCTTTTTAATAAAATAATATGCTTCTAGAAGATGGCGTCCCCCTTAGACTTTTTCATAATTTGGCCTTGGAAATATTTAATTATCTCTTGATGAGGAATTCACCCTTGAGTCCCCCTTTTAAAACAACTTAAAGTGATAAAGCTAGGCCAAGGGGTCAACATTAAAATATAACATTATTTAAATAAATTGAACTTATCTCTCCAAAATGCACCCCAAGGCTAGAAATGAACTATCCAACTGAGCTGGCTGAAGAAGAGAGCCCACTATGCCGGAAACAACAGGACCACTGCCAGAAATAGAATTTACTAAAAATAGTAAATTCCAGAAGATGCTCAGATCG
>VDFB02341794.1:0-47381 GCA_007258455.2 Sequoia sempervirens
CTAGCTATGAAATTGATGAAAACTATGAAACATGGATGAGAATGGATGAAATTACCCAAAAAATGAAGATAATGATTTTGCATAAGTTGTCTCCAAAATTAGTGAAATAGCTATCGATTTATAGGAGATTAGGATGAAGGAATGAACCAAAAGGATGAATGTGGGAGAAAACATCAACTAATAACAAAATACCACTTGTCAACATGTGAATGGAGAGAGGTGGAACACATTTTGATGAATGTGCACATAATTGCTATTAGGTGAATATTTGAAATTGGAGAAGTGGTATATTGGAGGGAGAAGAAAGAAGAGTTAATGCCACTTGGCTCAAGAAAAAAGGACATGTAAGAGGCCTATAATGCCTTTTTGGATGGACAACTCCTTTTGGGAGGAAGAATTATAATTTGATGGATATTCCAACTTCATGCCTTTTTGAATGAAAATGGAGTAATTAATAAATCTTTTAAATTGATTTACTTGCACAAGTTGCAAAATCTGGAAATTTTGGGGGATTAGTGTTACAATTAATCATGTTTTGATTAATTTAGATGGAGATTAGCTGATTTGACATTTTGAGTTAGATTTTGGAGTTAAATAAATCAAGATGAGAGGAATAATGAATTTAGACTTAATTAAATAAAGTTGAATTTATTTAATTAAAAGTGGATGGTGTTAGACTTAAATCAAATAAAGGTTAGTTTATTTAATTTAAGGAAGATGACCTTAGAACTTAATTAAATAAAATGAATTATTTAATTAAAAGAGGAGAGTAGGATGAATTAAACAAAATAATTTATTTAAATAATAAGAGATAATGATTTAATAAGATAAAATTGATTTATTTAATTAAAAGATGAAATATGATGAATTTAATCAAATAAAGATTATTTGATTAAATGGTTAGTAAAGGAGATGATTCTAGATGAATTGGTGATGGTAAATCAAGATCAAGTGCATGGGATCAATATGTATATTTTGTGTGTGTACAGATCAATATAGTAATCAAATGTAATTATATCAATAATGCTTGATACTTTTAAAATATATTTTTCGGTATTTAATTATATGCATATATTTATATTCTCTTCATGAAGTAAATTTGGTTGAAAATCTTGAGTGTGGAAAATTGAATCCTCATGCATCATTGCTTTCCACAAATTGTCGCTGGTGTTTTATTGCGGGGATGCCAACACTGTGTTCATTCATGTTATTAGCCTTAATGAATTCTTTTATCATTTCCAGATCTTGCAACATTATTCTAGAAATGCTTGATGCATAGGAGTGATGAATGTATTGGATAGAGATGCTCTGCTAAAAATAATGCCAATTAGCTTTTATTTTAACTTCATAGAGTAAGGAAATAAATTTGCAATTATCATTGAGACAATTTCATGAGATACAATAACCGCCATAGCCATTAGTTTTCTTTGGCTTCCACGTGGTATTCGCAGACCATATTTTTAATTCACAGTCAACTAAGTCACACCATATGCCCTTTCCTTTCTATTATCAAATCTTTGTTTTTTATAACTTTGATACTTGTGTAGTATGTGAAAATGGCCTATGTTATTGCCACAAAATGAAGCCTCCACTATATAGAAATTAGAACTAATTTTTAGCAAGTGATAATGTGTTTTATACATGCAGAGTTCATCTTACCTTTCATAGAAAAGGGTATTACATTCAATGCCTTTAGACCCTAAAAAGGTAATTGCTAAGCATTAGAAACTTCTGATCTAGAATTGAAGTGAGATAGAATGGTGCAGGTTTAGGTAGGATTATGGGATTTCTCTTCTTATAGTTGTTTTATTTAAGGTATTGATGCTAGAAATTTTCTTCTATTCCCATTTGGTATTACATGAGATCTCCTTTTTAGTAGTTCATTCATTTATCATTAATAAGAAATATATTAAATTTCTAAAGATGGATATGAATAAAGGATTTCTAATTCTCTATCATAATATAATCATAATATAAATTGTATTGTGGACTTCGTATAAAGATTTTAGAAATTTGAAACAAGAACAATTTTTTTTGTGGTTGATATTATTGCCTCTTTAGTTATGTATAGTAATTTGGATTGTATTCGCAAGTTGGGAAAGTTTCCTCTATTTATATCATACCTACATTATTTAAAACTGAATTAGTAGTTTCTCTTTTAAATACTTATTTTAGAAAATTACAAACTAATTTTTATTGATTATTTATGCTACATTTGTATGACCTTGGATAGACATGACATACTAAGTTCATAAAATTAGTTATCTAATTACAGTTATTTAGTGTGGGAATTACCATTATCTATATTTTGATCTAGTTATGTAACAATGTCAAGTTACCTCACTACATAAGGGAAAATAGATAGAAGTACAATTAATGTAGATTAATTAATAATCTAATAATATAGATAAATATTTAAATATTTTGTAATATTTATTAAATGGAAGAATGTAAATACAAATAGAAACATTTAGTCATATAATTGATGAAGGTTTGAATCTAGTGCTTATTTGTGTTAGGAATACTAAATGAGAGACTAGTGATCACTTCATAAATACAATTTTATGTTGAGTCCATTGATGTAACTCTTCTTGCATCCAAACAATGTCATAATGGTAGTGATAAGTATAAATTGGTTACTTATGATTGAACTTTTGTGGCTTATTCAACTTCATTATTTTTATAAATTTTGTTTATTAGTTAAGCATAAGTGGTTCACTATCTATTAAAAAAAAACCTCCTTTAATTTAGCTCTTTAAGGAATCATTTTTTAATAGTGCGGTTGAGGAACCTTAGAGGACTTAGGACTAGATTATTACGTTATGCATTCTATTGTTAATTGTTTTAAAAATATATAATTGTTCCATTAATTTAACTTAGTTTAGTCTTGTCCTTTGGGGTTCCTTAGTGGGGGCATTACACCAACTAATTGTAAAATAAAAAATATTCTATTTAGATTATGAAATGAAAAGTGAAAACAAATGTCTACAAATCGAAGGCTACCTAATACTAAAAAGTAACACAAAATTTTCAAGCTTTTTTTTTAAAAATACAAGTAAAAGGACAATATTTTTTAATAGGAAAAAACATTGTTCTAGAATTCCAAAACAAAATTTACTATAAAAAATAGAAAGCAAACACAGACAAAAAAATGTATATAAAAACATGTCAAGGTCTACTTGTATGAGGAAAAATTCATCCTTAAGCAAATGAGTCCCTATCTAGGATTTTTGAAAATGAAAAGCTAACTGTTTATGTTACTGTTTAGGTTTGTTGTTTCCATTTGTAATTACATTACTACAATGGAAATATTTTCTACAATGTTGATGAAATGTAAATGTAATTTTAGTGCAATTTTGAATGAGATATTGATCTAGAAATGATTGATACACAACTTAATGGAAGATATCATACAAAATATATGCATTTTTTTAGATTTTTATGAGTTTAAAGGATGAAAACATGCAATATGTAACCCTAAACACAATGTAATATAAGATGATGCAAAACATAGATCAAGGGTTTCAAACATATCCAAATTAGAAAAGGTATGATGTACAATGTTAGGTTCACCAAAATAAAATGTTGGGAAAGGGGAGATTAATAATGAATAAGGGGGTATTGTCTTCATTTATTCCTTTCCCTAGGGCATTTTTGTAACACCCCACAAAGGAACCCTAGGGGAAAGCACTAAGCATTGCTTAATAATGGAAGAATTTTTTTTGTAAGAAATAACAATGGAATGCATATCACAACTTAACATATAATATAATCCTAAATCCTCTAAGGTTCCATGACAACACTACTAACATATCCTTTAATCAAGAGCTAGAATTATTTCATTAACTATAAAGATATCATAATTTAGCTAACAAGCAGAGTTCATTTTAAATAACCTTGTTAAATGATCCAACATTATTTAGGGTATGTGTAGGATCATGATGGGCCAAAAAGTGGCACTACGATGGGTATGTGGCTGACCACTATTTTTTTACCCAAAATTGATGAAAATGAAAAGTTTTTAGTGAGATTTCAACTTCTCCACCCAATATATAAATTATGCTTTACTTGAATTTACTAAGTAATTATTATTCATTTTCTATTCAAATTATGACTAAAGTCCTAATTGATAGGTTGATTGAAAAAATCTATAACTTTCAAATGGTATCAAATTTTTTGAATCCAAAACACGCATCACATTCTATGCTTTACAACTATGGGATTAAAAACAAGAAAAAATGAATTTCATGAACTTTTGACCAAGTTAAGGTGGTCGACATATGAGTTTTCTATTTTTTAAAAGTTGTAATAAAATTATAATTAATTATTTACTTGGAAAAAATTACAAAAATATAAATGATCAGACATGTCTCTCAATCATCTAAATATTATAAAAATATTATCATTTTATTGTGTTGTGTATTTAATAAACACCTACTTTATTTTTTCCTCGAATTTAAGTACTACTGCATTGAAATTTCAAATTTTCGCTAAATAGACTTTTATTTAAAAAACCTAGTAGTTTAGAAACTACATTCAATTTCCTACAGATTATATTGTTACATATTTTTGAAATAATATAGATAAGTTATTCAAATTTTTAGGTCAAGTTGTCTAACTTTGATTTTTCTGATTTTTTTGCCACTTAAGGGCCTATTTTTTTCATGATGATCCTACACATACCATTTACTTCCATATCAAGACATCTAATAAGAAACAATAAAGATGATTTCTATATAACTAACATAAGAAATATTCCGTACAAGAGAGTACATCAAAATTTATTACATCATTACAATCTTTAGAACAAAGCTTCCTGGTGTACATGCAGGAAGAATTATCTAATTAAAATAAGAGATACAACTGATATAGAATCCAATACAAATACATGAAAGATAGTCCTCTGAATTTGGACTATAAACTAGAATCTGCTACACAAGGTACAACCTCCATGCACACAAACATGAAACAAGGACACCCAATGAATGAAAAATCACCAACCTCCCAACCATGCGGAACCCTAAGGTCCACCCCCCATGGTAGGAGATAACATAATGTCCCACTACAAATAGATAGTTAGGAAAGCAATAGGCTAACAAAATCAGGGGTTATACATAGACTCCAACACAACACTACAACAACATTGACATCACATACAATATATACATCGCTTACAACACTGACTTCACTTCTAGAGGCACACACACATCAAAAGGAGAACATACAACTAGGGAATGCTAGATTGCAATAGGGAAGAACTTGTCATCGCATGGTCTTGGCATGGGTTGTCCTGATAGTCTCTAGTCTCCCACTAGATGTCAAACCATCTATGGTTGTCCTTGTAAACCTCTCACTAGGTCCTACCCCCATAAGGTGATAATTGTGGAACCAACATTCCTTTCGTGAGGAAAAGGAAGTTGATCTTGCAAACTAGGCCTTCTCAACCCATCATTAACCTAAACAAGCACTACAAGAATGCGTGAGGAATCCATTATCTTGTTTAATGTGAAATCTACCAATACCCCTAATTCATTTTTAGGTTATTATTGGATTAATAAACTGTCCAATGGGTTGTCTTGGTCACCACTTTGGGCTCAGGCCCCCATTGGGAGCCACTCCCCCTACTTGCAACTAGTAAACCCTACACAACAAGCAATGCATTTATCATCTTGCACACTTAACCTGATCACATGAATCCATACATAGTGTAAGGAATTGACCTTCTTGCACACATATCACAATTACAAGAATCTATACACAATGCAAGGTATTGACCTTCTTGCACACACTCCAAACATTACCAACCACTTTCAAGTGAAACAAACATAAAACCCATACATACAAAATACTCCCTCCTATGCCTCTAGAAACCAAACTTAACAACTTTGCACAAATGACTCTCACTTTTAAACAATTACCAAAATCACCCCAATTTCCAAAGTCAAATACAATAATTCAATACAACCAATCATTTAAACAATACATCCATGAAATAATCCCCAAATACGATATTATTTCCACATTTCATATTATTCATTTACTTGGGAACTTAATTCTCTTAATGGATCATTGACCACAATAATTCATAAATAAGTATAATAACATTTATTCTAAATAAGCACCTACATAATGATTTTACAAATAATTAAGGGGTATGTGTAGGATCATGATGGGCCAAAAAGTGGCGATATGATGGGTATGTGTAGGGTATGTGGTTGATGACTTTTTTCTTACCCAAAATTGATGAAACAAAAAAGGGTTTTTAAAGGAGATTCTCAGCTATCCACCAATATAAATTATGTTTTACTTTGAATTTAATAAATAATTATTATTCATTTTCTATTTGAAATACAACTAAAGTCCTAATTGATAGACTAATTGAAAAACATCTATAGCTTTCAAATGGTATCACACTTTTTGAATTTGAAACATGCGTCACATTCTATGCTTCGCATACTATAGGATTAAAAAAAAATATGAAGTTTTGACCAAGTTAAGGTGGTCAGACATACGAGTTTTTATATTTTTTAAATTTTGTAATAAAAAATTCATAACTAATTATTTACTTAGAAAAAAATTACAAAAAAATATGCAGCACATTAGGAAATGAGTGCTCTACTTATATCTAAAATATTATAAAAAAATATTATCATTTTATTGTGTTTAGGGTTGTTAGATAGACACCTACTTCTTATTTTTTCCCTGAAATTTAAGTACTACTGCATTGAAATTTCAAATTTTCACCAAATAGATTTTTTTTTCAAATAAACCCATTAGTTTAAAAACTACATTCAATTTTCTATATATTCTATTCTTACATATTTTTGAAATATTATAGATATCTTATTCAAATTTTTACGTCAAGTTGCCTAACTTTGATTTTTCTTATTTTTTTGCCACTTAAGGGCCTATTTTTTCCATGATGATCCTGCACATACCCTAAGAAAGTAATCAACATTCATTAACTCGGAAAAGGATCATCTAATTCATTTATTTCAACAACTCCTTCAATTATCTAAACATAAGTAAATCAATTTGGCCTACTCATTTACTTAATTTACTTATCAAATATAATCAATTAATTACATGATCATAAATATTCTCTTACTAAAACCATAGTATATTTACATGTATCTATATATATGACATTGAATCCTTTAACAATAATAAATCATAGCTATTTATGCATATCAAGAATTATTCACATATTAACTATACAAATTATAATATATTAATCAATCAATATTCAATCTTTAATCATATGTTCACATCTATACATTCAAATATATCTTTCAATACAATATCAAAGTATATAAATAGTTATTCCCAAATAGTACCTAATCTATATATAAAATTACTCATTATATACAATTGTATTATAGACTAAACTATTTCTAAAGTTAACCTAAAGAATATCATTTCCTAAAATATGATTATTTCTAGCTTTACAACTACATTTTTATCAAACGGTTCAATCTATATCTATAACTAAGTGCTATTTATAGCACTATATGCATTGATTACAATCAAACATATATATATATGATGATGATAACTAAGTTGCTAGTGAAATGAGAGAAATAATGGTGATCCATATCCAATATATAATGGAATGAGTGTTTAGATTGATTATGATCCACCCTAGCTAATTGTTTTTTTTATATATGCCTCGGGTGTCCAAAATTAATCCTTCATCATTATAAGAGAATATGATGGTGAATATTTGCATTGGGTGACAAGACAAAGTGGGGAAGTTGACAACAATAGTGATATTTAATGTGGGGCATTCTCAACCGACTAACAAAGAGGATGAGTAATAAAAGATAATGAATTCCTTTAAATGCACTTAAAATAAAGTATAAAAACAACATTTATTTTTCATTAAGGAGTACTTTGTTGGGATATAATCGAATTCCAAGTGAATATTATATTCATCAAAATAAAAAAAACAATGCAAGCATCGAAATCCAAGCATATAAAAATTGCAGTTTATAGTAGGAAATCACTATACAACCTTCAAATTCCAAATATAACCATGACCATTGAAAATCAACACAAAGTATCAAATGAGTAGCACAACAACCACTATCAATTTCAAGCATGTTTCTACAATTTATCAAACTATGGAATATAATCAGAGGCTGGAATATAATGAAATATCCATCATGAGATTGGATCATACAGTAGTATTCAATAAATATTTGATGATTACCAAACATATTTTTTATTCATCCAATACCATCCATTCAACATACCAAGTGAATACCAACATGGAGTGTATCCATCGATTACCAAATAAAATGAATAACCATCGAATATAAAAATATAATACACCAAATGTAAGACACAGGTATGTAAATACATTGAGTAGAATCAAATGAGAATGCCAACTAGCACTAGGGTGCTATAAGCAGTAAGAATGTAGGGAGGAAAAGGCATTATATTATCAATCACACCTTTTATTATAACCTATCAGATTAAAATATACATAGAAGTTGGAAGCATCTCGTACATGTAGCAGGGATGCAAGAGAGGAAGGGGAAAATGCAAGGGTTGTTGCAAGGAGGGGTCTGCAGCCTCTGACAAAGGCCTCAAGAGCTCACATCGCAAAAAATTACCAAGGGCATTCATCGGTGTAGTCTTGAAAAGGCTTAAGAAATTTTCAATAAAATGATATTAGTTGGTGTAATCCATAGAGAGGAGGTATAAGAACTGTGTGGGTATGTTCAGGAGCATGATGGGCTAAAAGTGGCGATATGATGGGTATGTGTAGGGTGTGTGGCTGACGACTTTTTCTTTACCCAAAATTGATGAAATGAAAAGGGTTTTTAAATGATATTCTCAAATTTCCACCAATATAAATTATGCTTTACTTTGAATTTAATAAATAATTATTATTCATTTTCTATTTGAATTACGACTAAAGTCCCAATTGATAGGCTGACTGAAAAACATCTATAGCTTTCAAATGGTATTACATTTTTTGAATTCAAAATATGTGTCACATTCTATACTTTCCATACTATAAGATTAAAAAAAATTAATTTCATGAAGTTTTTACCAAGTTAAGGTGGTCAGACATAGGAGTTTTTTTTTTTTAAAGTTGCAATAGAAAATTCATAATTAATTATTTACTTGGAAAAAAATTACAAAAAAATATGCATCACATCGAGACATGAGTCCTCTAGTTATATCTAAAATCTTATAAAAATATTATCATTTTATTGTGGTTAGGGTGGTTAGACAGACACCTACTTCTTATTTTTTCCCTAAAATTTAAGTACTACTAAATTGAAAATTCAAATTTTCACCAAATAGTTTAAAAAAAAAAAAAATCTAGTAGTTTAGAAACTACATTCAATTTTCTACATATTCTATTCTTACATATTTTGAAATAATACATATAACTACATTAAGGGACTGTCTTTTCCATGATGATCCCTCACATACCCATGTGACTATCAGCCTGAAGGAGATCTCATAGTTGGAAGGCAGAGGTGCAATAAAAACACAAAGTCACTATTGTGACAGGATGGACAAAGAAGAAATAAACACACAGAATACGCACAATGAACGCACCATGACGACAAGTCTAAATAGATATAAATTAACTTTGCATATATTCCTTGTTGCTTCAAAATAAAAAAACTCAAAGGATATTCTCTAATTTATATGAACAAAATAAAAATAAGATATTTGGATAGATGTCCAATGACTGGGTACTACACTCACACCTCAAAAAAGTAAGACTGCTACAATCCTGTAGTTGCAGCTAACAATGTGCTACGAATGATAAACATTCCTTCTGTGCTGCTACTATCACCTTACTTTCTATTAAACATTCTCTACTTCATCTACTACTACAGGGTCACCACTTCAATACAAAAAACTTCTACTTCTTACCAGTGGTTGCAAAGACATTCCTTTTGTCTTACTTGAAAATACTCATGAAAATGAGTGATTCATTCAAATTTCAAAATCACCTAACTCATTAATTGTTGGTAGACTGCAACAACAATTTCAAACTCAAACATGAGCACTAGATTTAAAAATTTAAATTAACCTACCATATTAATTTCTCCAGGTATATGTTGGAGGCAAGTTGACAAGTTACATGGGGCTGAGTTGAAAATTCTACTGACTGCAGAATATAATATTCCAACATTCCCCCTTAATCTGCAATTCAATTGTCAATCTATAGATTCCTTCCAGAGTTTATCTCCAAAGCTAGCCACAATGCCAAGTCTATCTCTTAGGCATTCAAAACTATCCTTAGGAAATGCCTTGGTGAAGATATCGGTGAGCTGCTGCTCAGATATGCAATATTGTAATTCAATCTCACCTTTTTCTACCAACTCCCTTATGAAGTGATAATGAATATCAATGTGTTTGCTTCATCCGTGGAAAACCAAATTCTTTATTAGTGTTATGGAGGAAACACTGTCACAATGAATGCTTGTTTTTTCAACTGTTTGTTGCTATAAATCTGTAAGGATCCTCCTCAACCAAATATCTCAACAAGCTACTACATTTGTTGAGAGAGAAAATCGACTACTTCTTTGATGCCCATGAGATTGCACCTGAACCCATGTTGAAGACATAGCCTGATGTGCTCTTTCTATCATCCACATTTCATGCCCAATCACTATCTATGAAACCATCCAACTTGAACTCATTAGATGCTGCATACAAAATGCCATAACCAGTTGTTCCATTGGCATACCTCAAAATCCTTTTTCCTCCTTGCAAATGTGTCTCGTTAGGTTCCTCCATGAACCTAGATATCAAGCTTATTGCATACATTAAATCAAGCCTAGTTGATGTCAAATACATCAAACTTCCAAGCATGCTTTTATAGAGGGTTGGATTCACTTCCTTACTGCTGTTATACTTGCACAATTTCAGACCTGATGTTGTTAGTGTGGGGGAAGGTTTGCTATTATTTATTTTAAACTTCCTTAAATTTTTTTTGGAATAATTAGATTGTGAAATGTAAATTCCATGATGTGTTTTATGAACTTCTATCCCAAGAAAATACTTCAACAAGCCCAAATCCGTCATTTCAAATTCATTTTTTATCACTTCTTTAAAATTTGCAATTTTGTTTTTACTGTTACTAGTAAAAATCAAATCATCTACATACAAAAGAAGAATCAAAATATCACCTTCAACTAATTTGATGTAGAGTGTGGGCTCACTGTTGCTCTTGCTAAATCCATTACTCACCAAATAAGAGTCTATTATACTGTACCATGCACGAGGTGGTTGTTTCATCCCATAAAGAGCTTTCTAGAGCCTATACACTTTGTGCTCTTGTCATGGGACTTCATATCCAAGCAGCTGCTCCACATACAAATCCTCCTTCAACACTTCATTCAAGAAGGCTGACTTTACATCCATCTAAAACACTTTCCTTGTGTTACAACTGCTATCACCGTCTGCACTATTTCTAGCCTTGCAACTAGTGCATATGTCTCATCATAATCTATACTGGACTGTTGTTTGTACCCTTTGACAACAAGCATTGATTTGTGTCTTTCAATCTTCCCTTTTGCAGTACACTTGGTCTTATAGACGCACTTCACTCAAATCACTTGCTTACCCTTGGGTAAATTAGTCAAATCCCATGTTTGGTTCCTCTCTATAGCATACAACTCCTCATCCATGGCCTTACACCATTTCTCTTCCTTCACCGCTTCCTCAAAGTGTGTTGGATCACTATAGGAGAATAATGCAAAATCCATGTTCTTATCAAAATCAACATGTTGTGTGCTATCATAGATCTTTGCTGCACTCTTTATCATGCATGGCATCAATGATGTGACTATAGGGTTTGAATTTTCTTGTGAACTACTACTACTCTGACCTTTGGAGCTATTGTATTGTTGGCTATCAGAGCTACTGCTCTGCTGAATTCTAGAGCTGCTAAACTGATATCTATGTTGAGCGCTACCAGAGTTACTTTTTTGTAGTAGATCATCAGAGCTATTGTTTTCTAATGCTCTACAGTAGTTTCTTCCCAAGCTACTTCTCTCTTGAGCTCCCCCTATGTTTTCTTCCAAAGCTTCATCATCATCAAGGGATATTGTAATTGAAATACCCATTGTGTCATCCACTATTCCATCCCATGCTTCATTTTCATTAAACACAACATCCTTGCTAATCACAACATTCTTGGTGATGGGATTGTACAATTTATAGGCTTTTGACTCTTCACTATAGCCTATGAAGATACATTTTTCTCCTTTGTCATCAAATATTTTCCTCTTCTCCTTTGGCATGAGTGTGTTTGCCACACACCCAAATATCCTTAAGTAATCAACACTCAATTTGTTGTTTTTCCATGCCTCTTGTGGAATCCTATCACAGACATCCTTTGTGGGGCAAACATTCATTATATATATTGTTGTTGCTACAACTTCTCCCCAAAATATGTGTGACAACCCTTTTTCTTTTAGCATACTTGCAACCATATCTTGAATGGTCCTATTTTTTCTCTCGACCACTCCATTTTGTTGTGGGGTATACCTTGTTGTAAATTGTTTGTTAATGACCTCATTCCTACAAATAATCATAAAATCATTGGAGATGTACTCTCCCCCTCTATTTTTTCTAAGAGCTTTGATATAGTGACCACTCTCCTTCTCAACTGCTACCTTGAACCATTTAAACTTCTCAAAGGCTTCTGATTTATTTTTCAAGAATTAAACCCAATTTTTTTTGCTATAGTCATCTATGAATGTCATGAAATATGTGTTTCCAGCTAAAGTGGGGGTTTTCATGGGTCCACATCAATCTGAGTGCACAAGCTCTAGTGGTTCCTTTGCTCTCCTCGAATACCTGGATTGAAATGGTTTCCTATGTTGTTTTCCTAAAATTCAAGCCTCACACTTGCCATCGGGTTATACAATGGATGGTAAACCCCCAACCATTCCTTTCCTAGACAATAAACTCAAACTTGAAAAGCTTAAGTTCCCATACCTTAAATTCCATAGTTTCGATGGGTCTTTGATGACTGTCTTCAATGAAGATTATTGTTCAACCGCCGACTATTGTGTGACAACTGTGAGTGATAGGAAACTTTGTTGTCCATCTATTGTTCTTGTTGCAGACACTATGTGCATCCTAAGAGGAAACATTCTATTTCTCATCATTTGCACTACAACCATCACTTTCTTGCTACCTCCTCTATCAAATATCTTACATTCACCATTCTCCATCAGGATCTTGTAATCATTTTGGACCATTTTTCCAATGCTCAATAGATTATGCTTCATGTTGGGGGCATAATAAACATCTTGGTTTGAATGTTAACTACACCTTTTCCAATGATGGGAACCTTCTCATCGTTTCCCATTTTGATCTCAGTTTTTATACTATTGTCTGTGGAGGAAAATAAGTTCGTTTTACCGCTCACGTGGTTACTGCATCCACTATCCAGTACCATACTTCATCATTCTTACATTCAGCAAGGTTGCAAACAATGAAAACATTTGACTGTTTGTCATTTTCAGCTTTGTTCTCATTTTCTACATTAGCATTTTTCCCTCCATGGTCACGTTGCTTCTTTCTACACTCAGTAGCATAATAGCCATATTTGTGATAGTAATAACACTACACATTACTTTTGTTAGACCTTTTATTTGAACTATTTTTCTTCTTTTGGTACTGGTTTGCTGATTGTGAGCTGCTTGACTCCTCTATGCTATCAAAACCTCTTCTAGAATTGCTTCTTCCTCTACCTTTTTGACCTCTTCCTCTATTGTTTCTTCCTCTTCTCTAACCTCTTGCATTGGTCTAAGATTTGAATGATTTCTCTAGGGAAGGAGTAGATTTGTTCAACCAGTTCTCATGGGTTTGTAGTGAACCTATCAACTCATCTATAGTCACCTGAGACAAATCCTTTTCCTGTTCAATGGTAACGGCTACATAATCAAACTTAGGCAAACTTCTTAGGATTTTACCAATAATCCTTTGCTCTTCCATTATTTCTCCATTGACTCTTAGCTAATTTACTAGGGTTGAGACCTTAGAGTGATAGTCTAAAATGGACTCATTATCTTTCATTAGAAGATTCTCAAAATTTATTCTCAAGAGTTGCAACTTAGCTAACCTCACTTTGTCAATCCCTTTATAACTATCTTGCAATATATCCCAAGCTTTTTTTGCATAGTTTGATGCTGCACTACGTGGGAAAATAGCCTCACTTAAGGCTACCTCAATCAAACTAAGGGCTTTTTCATCCTTCATTCTTATCTCTTTCAACTAGTTTTTCTATGCATTTGAAAGGGCTACAAATGCACTTGGGTCTGTGATATCATTGAACCCATTAGTGACCAACTACCATAGTTCATTTGCAACTAACATGGTTCTCATCTTCTTAGCCCATATATCATAATTCTACCCATCAAAATTTGGTGGCTACTGTCAACCTTTGTTGTCACCTCCTACCATATTTCTCAAATTTGAGAAGACTAAACAATGCCTAGATAATCTAGGGCTTTTCTAAAGACACCCACAATAAACTTATTGACTGACTGATTGACTATCGAGAAAAAAAAGGCTTTGATACCACTTGTTGGGAGGTAGGGGTGCAATAAAAACACAAAGTCACTATTGTGCAAGGATGTAAATAGTAGAAATAAACACACATAATATGCACAGTGAACGTACAATGACATCAAGTCTAAACAAATAGAAATTAACTTTGCATATATTCCTTGTTGCTTCAAAATAAAAAAAATCAAGGGATATTCTCTGATTTACATGAACAAAATAAAACTAATCTATTTGGATAGATGTCCAATGACTGGGTGCTACACTCACAACTCAAAAAACTAAGACTACTACAATCATGTAGTTGCAACTAACAATGTGTTGCGAATGATAAACATTCCTTTTGTGTTGCTTCTATCACCTTACTTTCTATTGAGCATTCTCTACTTCATTTGCTACTACAACGTCACCACTTTGATACAAAAAAACTTCTACTTCTTACCAACAGTTGTAAAGACATTCCTTTTGTCTTACTTGAAAATATTCATGAAAATGAGCACTTCATTCAAAATTCAAAATAACCCAACTCATTAATTTTTGGCAGGCTACAACAACAATTTCAAACTCAAACCTGAGCGCTAGATTTCAAAATTTAAATTAACCTACCATATTAGTTTCTCTAGGTATATGTTGGAGGAAAGTTGAAATTTTTTTTGACTATAGAATATAATATTCCAACACTAATCCCATAGAATACATTGGCAGTAGAATGCACACAAATTGGATTAGTTGAAAAAACCTTAGAAACTTTTAGACAAATATAACCAACTGGGGTATTTTAATCTAGTGCATCCAATAGATATCATTTCAAGGGGTGTAGTGACTACCAGACTGCACAAATTTGGATTTGTTGAAAGGGTTTTAGAAACTTTCAGAGAAGATAAATTGGCTTAGGGAAAGCAAAGAAAATCCATGCCCTTGCGAGGAAAGATTGTAGGATATGCATGAAATATAATTGTTGAGAAGCATCAATAAACTTTCAAGCAAAATGTGTTTAGCAAGTGAAGGTAGATTATATCTCATTGAATGAAATGGTTGTAAGATATATGCAAATTGGATTTGCTAAAAATATTCAAGAAATTAATCGGCAAATGAGGAATTGCAATGATTAAAAGATATGCATAAAACACATTTTCACTAAGATTATAAACAAAATGATTAAATCATCAAACAATTAGGACAATAGCACTATTAAAAGGGTGTGTGCAGGATCATGGTATGCCAAAAAGTGGCAATATTTGTAGGGTATGTGGCTGACGACTTTTTTTTCACCCAAAATTAATGAAACGAAAAGGGTTTTTAGAGGAGATTCTCAGATTTCCAAAAATATAAATTATGATTTAGTTTGAATTTAATAAATAATTATTATTCATTTTCTATTAGAATAACGACTAAAGTCCTAATCGATAGGCTGATTGAAAAACATCTATAACTTTCAAACGGTATCATATTTTTTGAATCCAAAACATGCGTCACATTCTATGCTTTACATACTATAGGATTAAAAAAAGAAAAATTAAATTTCATTAATTTTTGACCAAGTTAAGGTGGTCAGACAGGGCGAGTTTTTATATTTTCTAAAAGTTTTAATAAAAATTATATTAATTTGGAAAAAATTTACAAGAAATAAATAAAAAAGAGTCCAAACTCTCATATATGTATAGTTTGCAAAAAAAATTATTTTTTATTTAGTTAGGGTGGTGAGAGGACACTTTTCTTATTTTTACAAAAAATAAATTACTCTCGCATTGAAATTTCAAATTTTCACCAAATAGATTTTATTTATTTTTAAATAAACCTAGTATTTTAGAAACTACATTCAATTTTCTACAAATTCTATTCTTACATATTTTTGAAATAATATAGATAAATTATTCAAATATTTACGTCAAGTTGCCTAACACTGATTTTTCTTATTTTTTTGCCACTTAAGGGCCTGTTTGGCATACCATGATCCTGCACATGCCCAAAGAAGAATGAGAAACTCATCTATAAATTTTTTTCCTCAAATTGATTTGAAACAATACCTTCCTTCGCCTATCCTTCTAGGTTCCTCCATTTTGAAAATCAACAATGGGATGCAATTTATTTTACAGAAGTTTTCTTACCAAAACCCGAATCAATTTCCTCCAAGAATTCCCATTTCCCCACATATAAAATTTTCTTCTAGACAAATTACTTCCCTTCCTAGAAAATAGAATCAATAATCAAAATTTCCCCCAAAAGGGATAATTATTTACAAAAGGAAGGTTGTACATTTCTAAAAACCAAAATCCAATCAAACTCATAAAATCCCTCGAAAAAACATTTAGTTTCATTTTTGACAATTTGTTCAAAGTTGTGCATGAGCTTGCATTGAACCACCTTTCTATTTTTTTTCTACTATTTATTTATTATAACATTCTATTATAATTCTATTTTATTTTATCTTATTTTATTTTAACATCACATTACACATTTAATTTATTATAAACTATGATGATTAATATATTTATATTATTTTATCAAATTACTTTTTCCTTAATAGTTTATTTTAATGCATCTATTAACCAAAACAATATTTATCAAACAATTTTAAATTAAACAAACCAAATGGGAAAACAATTACCTAGACCCTAACCAAGCATGAAAAGCAAGAGCAATTGACCTCAGACAAACTTACAACACTAATGAGGTATCAAACTAGATACTCATTCTCTTCGAGGATGATGGCTAGGGTAGGGGACGAGGCGTTATCTCCAATAAATTGTTCCATTGGGTTTAAGGATGCTCATACCTACCAATTCAGGTGGAGTCAATGTCTAGTACCTACAACTTGTAGCACACAAATGTCTTTGCATATACATACAATCATCACATACCTAGTGAAAGGAAATAAAAACATCGTAGGGTTCTCACAAGTGAGAAATGCGACATCCTTTCCTTCACACCTAAATAACATTTAAAAACATCATATAATATATCAAACAATATCTCGCATAACATCAATAATCATTAACCATTCCAAAATAAGGTAACACATTCTATTTGTAGCATATTCCTAAACATGTTATAATCATCATCAAAATATTCAAAGATTGATCAATCTCTAACATCACTATTTCATTAGTCATTAGAATATCCATAAGCATCTAGCATAAACATAATAAAAGGTGAATCATGGAGGGGAACTACAATTTCATTAGGAATGAGATCACAAGGTGTAAATATTGACTTTCAACCTTATAGGTGAGTCAATCATACCTAGATCTGAGTCCTTAAGATAATAGGATGGATCTAAAACCAAATTGAGATGATATGCAATTATCAAAGTACATGCACAATAAGACCTAGAACATGAAATGAAAATTCTCAAAAGTACAAAAACTAAAACCATAATTTGTAGGAAAATATGAGAAGGGTAAGGACACATATACTAGTCACCAAAAGTAGGTTTTGAGATCTGTTGAAGGATAGGTTTTCCCTAGGCTGAATGGGTCCTTGTAGTCCTTTCCAAAGCTATTAAAAATAAATTTGTATCCCTCTATCTGCACTTTGCTCCTATTCTTGCAATCTCCATTTCTAGATCTAGACCTACAATAAATCTACAAACAAAGAATGCTTGTTTGTTTGTATGGGTGTTTACATTTTTCAAACCCCAAGTTTCATATTTTTAGACCTTGATAAATGAAAATGATATGATAAATGATAGTATGTAATCCCTAACCTTTAGTGCATCTAAATTTTTAATGAGCTAACATGTAAATAAACCCTACTCAAGTGTGTTAGAGTATTCAATTATTATATAACAATGATAATATTCACTAAGATAGAGGTCAAAAAACCCTAAATAAATGTGAAATACAATGATACCTTGTTGTAGATTGCTAGTAGAATGAAGCTTGAGGATGAGAACACTAGGAAACAAGTCATTAGGTTAAAGGAAATGGCCAAATGCATCTCACACACCTAGAACCCATCATGTCCTTTTATTGGCAGCAACCTTCAACCATATGATAAAATCTTGATAAAACTCTGCAAATGGACATGAAGACCTACAATTACAAACAATGTTGCTCCATGACTCCAGCTTTGTTGATCCCACAATAGTGGTTTACTCTTTTTGGGATATCTTGATTTTTACAAAAAATCACATATTTTTAGAAAATATAATGATTTAAGCCTTGAAAAGTTTCATTTAAAGGATTCCAATTGAAGAGGGTTTGATCAAACCACATTAGATCAAACCCCCTTGGATAGAACCCTACTAGTTTTAAATCATACCTATCATGATGTCTCTTTTACATCTATCAAAATATTGATTAAAAACCACTTTTGATTTAGCTTTTGGGGGATCAAGTGAGTTCATTTAAATTTTTTTTATAAGTATGTAGTCCTTATTATAAGCTTTCCAAAAATTATAATTTTAAATATATTTAATTTGATTATTATATTTATTTTTTATTTATTGTCAATGTAGGTTTTTCATTGAAAATCAAGCTCTATGTTCTACATGTGGAAAAATAGTAGATTATCAAAAAAAAAACTTTGAAAAATATCTATGCACTTGATATTGATTTCCTTGATCCAACAAAAAAAGAATTGAGTTTCAATACATACAAAAGGTATGTGTTAGCAACTAAACCTATGACTAAATTGTAACTTGTTTGAATTAAAAAGTTAATTAAGAAAAAAAATATTCAATAAAAAACTATGAAACCAATTGCATGCACTAGTTATCATAGTTACAAATCTAAATTTGAAAAAACTAGAATTTTATCCTTCATAGAAAAAATTTATGTGATAGCATGTAAACGCTACTCTTTAAAAATGGTGTTTATTGTTAAAAACTAGTTTTTGAAGGAGATGGAAAAAGAAATGTAATTTGATTCAAAAAAAAAATTTAAATGATATTTTAGAATCTATAGAAAAAATGTCACAAATCACTGGCTTGCATCATCTTCAAATTCCTCATGTTTTAGCAATTATAGGTTCTCTAAAGTGAATATTTAATTAAATAATTATAATTCAATGTCAAGTTTGGCCAAAAAGTGTAAACCACTATTGTGGGATGTATTGGTGTTTTTTCTTGCAATGCCCAATTCTAAGGAAAACACGCAATGCTTGAACCAAGGGATCAATAGGTTAAGACAAAGGTCTTCCACTATCAACAAATCAGGGACAAGAAAGGCCAACGAACAAGGCTATGATCACCCTTTCTACACTTTGAGCTCCACAAAACTTAGGAGGGTGTTCCTATTCAAAAATCTGCACATTTAATGAAACTTGCACTAAACAACACATTGCAAATTTCTAACATGTGGATGATTCTCAAATAAATGTATAAATGATGTTATACATTTCATTACATTTAGACATAATCCCTTTGCACCTTCAATCAACACTGAGAATAGATAAATTAACAGACATATTCACTTCAAATATGCAAAGAAGTCACGAGAGAATCATTCTCAATAATAACCCTTGTGTTTTTTAATCTCTAGATATAGAAAACCTAATCAAGTAGACTTGAAAATGGAAAAGATTCATGGAGATTTTAAATGGTGATTCCCTTCAAGGTTTGGAGAAAAGAAAACACTAGATCAGAGCCTTATCCATAATAGAGTCAAAATGAAATACCCATCTAGTAATAGCCTGAATAAAAAACTAGTGACCATTAAGTCATTACCGCATTACAATAATGAGGTGTCTTAAGGAAATATCTACAACATTCTTATAAATCCTGAATGCAACACAATATATGCAATATTTGACTAAAAGAACATTTAATTTATTCTTTGAACAAAAGCCATCAATCCAAACATTTATTGCAGCAAATGTGCAACAAAAACCATTATAATCCTTGATTACTTTGATAAAAAATATAATGCATACATTCTGGAGACATTGCAGTATGACATTTTTCGTGATTTACAAACTGATTTGCTTTCCATTAATAGAAATGAATTACACCATTGGAACTCTAAAATTTAAATAACTCCTAACCTAGAGATAACTTTGTACAAAAATTACAATATCTTCAAACTGGAGAAAACTGGAACCTCTCCAAGTGAAACTAGAAATTACATTTTAAGAGGAAAGAGAAGATAAGATAGAAGTTGTAAAAAGAATCTACCATTGACACATGGCATCTTCAGCGCCCTTGATTCTGCAATAGAATGACATTTAGAAAATGCCTCTTTACTCTCCATTTTCCCTTTTCTTTGTCATACTTGCAAATCCAGTGCATCTTTTTACCCTACCTATAAAAAGTCATTTACTTGCTCCATTTTCACTTGCAAGTGAAAAATATTAGTCATAAGGAAAAACCCACTTACTAGAAGTTGAAATTTTCATTTAACTTGCATTTTAAATTGAGCATAGAGTCTTCATTTTCAATCTTTGTTCCCTTGCAACTAAGCTGGCATAGTTTAATAACAAGATTTGAATCCTACTCTTCAACATTCATATCTCTCATTTCACACTGCACCTTATTTGATATTTTTTCAAATAATTACTTAGTAATCCATTTTACCTATGATCTTATTTGCAATGATCCTATTCACCTCTATTTAAATTTTAGTAGCCTTCCAAAATGCTCATAACAATATTGAAAATATTCCAAAGGTATTTAGAAATATTTCTTGGTTGTGACAATCAATTGATGACCGTTTCTCCCTCATAGGCAACAAAAAAATATATAATTTTTTTCCAAACTACTTCCTAGACGTGAGAAATGGATTGGAGAAGCTTCTAGATGAAGAAACAATCATAATGAACCTACAAACATTCCAAATTTTTTCCCCAAATGCAAAAAACGTGATTGATCTTTAACTTCAGAAAATAAGGGGAGCTTTTCAAATTATTCTCAATGATGGAAAGGAATTATTTGATTGTTAGGAATTGGAAGGAGTGGAAGGGTTTTTTCCTTGCTGATAAGCATTTAAAATGCTTCAAACAACAATAAAAAAACTATAGGGGCGTGAAAGGAGTTGTAGGAAATTTTTGGAGGGTACAATCAACAAATATCAACCATTTTAAAGCCTCAAAACCCACCCAAATCATTCAAACGTGGATGGGAGACCCTTTTAACCACTAAACAAGCTTTGGGTAGTCTCAAATGAGCCAAAAAGTGGCTTTCCCGCTAGCCTGCACCCTTTAGGAAACCTCTCTAAAATTTCGGCAAGCTGGTGGGGAAAGGCTTTGGGTGTAAATTTTTGACTTGTATTTCATTTTGAAACATGTAAAAATGCTTTCAAAGACCCCCCCTAATGTTTAAAACACCAAAAATGATTTAAATCTTGCAAACTTTTGAAGTTGCAAATAGGAAAAAATCATTTTCTTGCTGGCAAGATGGTGAAAAATTGTTGCTCACAAACGGGACCACTTGGGGCCATGATTTTTTGTGTAGGGACATTATAAATTATTTAGAGCAAATCTATTTTCTCAAAACTTACATTGTTGAGAGATTTCTAGGACCTCCTTTGTAAACTGGCCTATCAGATACATTTGCCACAACTGAAATGCATTAAAACAATGCATCATATGATCTCAAATTTTGACAAAAAATAGAGATGGAGATGTTTTGGACCAAAATGAGAAGTGGGTTTCCCTTAAAATTTTGAAGTTTGACACTTTCTGAAACACCAATTTTGACCCAGTCGTAGTCAAAAAATAATTAGATAACCAATCAAAACTCATCCTAGGGGCCTGAAACTAAGTAGGCATGTTACCATATGCCAAATGAATATGTTCACTAAGGGGATTTGCAATATGAGCTTTAGATTGCAAAATTTTAATCGACAAAGATGGTCTTTGGGGCATATTCAACAAGAAGCAAGCCTAGGTTCGGTTGATGCATTGAAGAGACATAAGCACTTCAAATTTTTAAAATTTGAAGGTGCCATTAGTGGCTCATGTTCGGGGATGCATGCCCCTTCTAGTCATGGAAAGATTCTAGATCTTTGGGGAGTAGACCAAGTGCCAAATCCATTAGGTTCTCTAGAACCACTCATCATGCTGCATTGGAACTCATTTTTCAAACTTCATTTGGTGGCCCCAAGCCAACAAAAATGAAGTACCAATATTTACCTTTGTCAAACACTGTTCTATACTATTTTTAATAGGAAAATTCTGAAAACACTACCATGAACTACCCACAAATCAGCATGTCATTGACATGCCTTACCTTATCACTATTCTTTCCAATGTCACCACTAATTCTATCAATCCACAATTTGCAATCAAACACTAATTGAAATCTATAATCATTGTGATATTTTACCTTGGCGGGCTCATTGTCATGTTCCACTAAATTCCCATCCAACTAAACTAAGAAATTAAAACATTCATAGTCTATTTGACCATTGACATCATCACATTTGACATCATATTCACTTTGCACATCAAACTGAAAAATTTCATAAACACCTTGTTGCGCACTATGCAAACAACCCACAAGTGCATCGAAAAGAAAAAAAGAATATTCAAGAGCCTCCTTGAATTGGGCATCATGACATGAGCACATATCTAGGAATTTAGATTCAGTTGCATCAAAACACTCCTTCATGTCATGGAAATGGAGATCATATGCATCATCAACATCCCAAAACTAAGTAAATTTAGTCATCTTAGGTTTAGTAATATATTCTAATTCATTTTTCAAATTATCACTCAATTCAACTTAATTTTTTTTAAAATAAGGCTCAAACAATTCATAACCAGCAAGGTTAGCACAAAGAAACTCATGTGCATTGGTAATTTCATGTGCATGATCAATTGATAAGTGTGCTAACTCAAATGTGAAATATTCATTGCAATCTGAATGTTTTCCATTAACAATTGAACTGTAAACATATTTGTTTTCCTCCACATAAATGATTTCCTCATTGGATGA
The DNA here is from genome assembly GCA_007258455.2 of Sequoia sempervirens. Taxonomy (NCBI): domain Eukaryota; kingdom Viridiplantae; phylum Streptophyta; class Pinopsida; order Cupressales; family Cupressaceae; genus Sequoia; species Sequoia sempervirens. The sequence goes on from VDFB02341794.1 coordinate 23,432, forward strand.
AAACATGTCCATATTCATACTGTGAAGACAAGAAAGATCAGCAAAGAAGTGCCCATATTCAATTTCATATTGACTAACATCACACCACTATCATTTGCATCATTTGGCTTCTCTATACATTGATCAAAGAGTTTTAGAATGTCAACACAATCTGAAATTTTATTGTCATATAAATTAGCAGACTTTTCAATGTTATCAATGGGTAATAATGTTGATTGAAGGTCCTTATGCTTGTCACAATGTACAACTTGATCATTCAACCATGAAGCCCTTTTTTCATCATTGTGCATATCATCATCCTCTTCATACATCACAAAGTTTTCTATCTCTACTTCAAATAAACAATCATGAGCAGCAGGGACATAAAAAAATTCATCATCATCTTTATCATCTGTGCTTCTATGTTTAGGATCAAAATATTGTAAACAGACCTTCTTGTCTTTAAAGTCATCATCACTCATAGAGTTAGTGTGCTCTATTGATAGCATACCCAAACTACATTTCATGTATTCACCAAATGGGATTTGTTCATGTTCACTTGCAAACAAGATACTTCATGAGCATTTGTATCATTGCATCCTTCATGTGTAGAAAGAACTTCTAAGCCACCCTCATGGAAGCATTCATAGTATTCAAGAGAGCAATCAAAAACTTCACTCTCATCATGATCCTCTTCACCAGCCAATTCATTACTACATAAACTATGCTCAAAAATTTCATAATGAATGATTAAAATTTCATTTTCAAGATCATGATCATTGATTTATGATGAGAAATCAGAATCACTTGCAAGTGTATCTTTATCTTCATCATTGGTATACAAATTGACATATATGTTGCTTGTGGACTCATTACAATCACTATCTTCATCCATACAACAAGATGGATGTTCATTTTTTGATACACCCTTTTCACTTTTGTGTATCATGTTCTGATTTTTCTCAATGGGATAGTTACTATCTTCATTTTTAGACATCACATTTTCTACATAATTACATTGGGCTCCTTCAACACTCTTCATCCAATCATGTACCTGATCAAAACTATGAGGTTCCAATTCTTTTTGCAAGGTACTTAGCCCTAGCTCAAAGATTTCACAAAATAAATCAATGCATGTTAAATCCTTAGGTTTGATATTTTTGGGGACTTCCAACAAGGCATCCAAAAATCTTGAGAACAAATCATAGTGTGATTCTCCCTTGTGCCTCTTTATGTTAGACAATTCTTGAACAAAAGTTATCTGATCAACTTTGCTCAAATTTTGCTGATGTTCGACTTGGAGTTCACTATGATTTGTGTTGTAGTGATGAAAATATTGGAATAGAAATAGCATTACCCTCTTGACAATCATTTCTAGTTTCTGATCCATGAGTTCTGTAATGACCCGTCGTGCAAACCCCAAAGGACAATTAAACAATAATTACCGCACATTTTTTTTATTTTTATTTTTTAAATTAACATAACATACATGTAATACACATTAAGTCATGACATGAATTTCATTTAAGTAGATTCATTAGCACATACATCCCTTGGGGTACACGAGGAGTCATTATGCGACTTAGATCCGCACAATGACAATAAAGAATAAAATTCAAAAATATAATCTATAGCAAAGTAAACATTAACAAATATAACACATACATGATAAAGCATTAATAAGACACCATCCGTGTACGTAAATGCAACATATACATGATTAACTCAACACAATGAATAACAACTGCCATGGCCAATATCCACACCGAGTTTAACGTTACATTACAATACAATGTTCTGGAGATACAATGATACAACGGTGTTTCCAAACATGAACGGAAACCATACACAAGATAACATGATGCAAATAAATAGATGAATACAAAGTATCATAACTGGCTCAAAGACAAATACAACTCTGGAGTCGCCGCAACAGCACCAATCCGCACCTTTTGATCCTCGACTAGGGACCCAATGGGGTGCTTAGCACATTCCACCCGACCATGTGGGTCCGAAGACCCACCCCCCATGCTAAGGGCTGACAAGAAAGAGACCTCAACCAAGAACATCCAAACAGGGAACCACAAGACTCAACATCATACAAAAGTATCATAAATCTCAAGGATTAAAATGACATAATTAACAACATCCAAGAGTCAACATAATAACTTAAGGTCATAAATCTAATCACATAAATCAAAGCAATGACCAATAAACAAGTAACCAAAGGATAATCATGAACACTTCCAAATCAACTGAATTAATAAACATAATACAATTCCAAATTGCAATTAAACAATACAATAACATCATATCACAATACCATAAGAGTACAAGGTCATAAGTCAAATATCAATGAGATCATACAAGACCACAAAGTACACCAAAGATGTATTAAGACAATAATCATAAATTGGTTTAAGTCAATATAAACAACAAACTTAACCAATCTCCCATAACGTACTTCCAGAGGATCACAATAAAGTAAAACACCTGGGCAACTAGGGGAGAGTGTCATCGCATAGTCCTACATGGGCTGTCCTGTGCTCTTCCTCCCAACTGGAGGCGTCGGTGCCATCTATGGCTATCATGTGCCCTTCCTCCCAACTGGAGGCACCGGTCCATAGGGTGACTCATGCGGAGCCATAAACCTCTCATGAAGACGAGGTCACGACCTTGCCGACCATGGCCTTCTCAGCCTTCCATTAGTCTGCGGAAGCACTAATGAAGACGAGGCATCCATTTTTAAATCTTATAATGATATTACTACCCAATCCTCCTAAGTTAATTATTAGATTTTCACTTGATTAATAACTCACTCGTGGGTTATCCTGTGCCCTTCCCCTTAAGCGGGGCGCCGACCCCCACGAGGAGCCACTCTCCCTAGAGACCCAACAACATCAAACAAAAACAAAACCAAGGGTTGTACAACATATTAGATCACAATAGAGAAACATGCGAGGCATTACCCATCTCGCTATAAATACATAATCAAAATCTCAACGATTCTCGTACAACCCTTTTAAAATCATGAAACCAAAACACTTGCCACATCAAGGGCACATAAAAGGAGAGACATTGACCAACAATAAAACAAACAAGCCTTTGGAAGACTCTCAAAAAGTTTACACTAGGGTTTCCCCATCAAAGAACAGACAACAAAAATTGCAAGGCCACAAGAACTATTTTCAATTTAAATATAATGAATGAATACACCAAATATAAGATCAACAACTCCATTCAAACAACATCAACAACTTCGATACGAACTAAATCAGAAATCCAAGGGAAACCTCTATTTTCTCCTCTCGGAATACCCATAACTCATAGAACTTTTCAATTTGACTCATTAACAACTCAAGCAGAATCATCAATCATGACAATGATAACATTAACTGATTTACCACTTAGGGTAAAGAACCAAAGGAAAACATATGGGTTCCCAATGAATAGCAACATACATTAATTGAGAGAAAATCCCCAACTCAAATCAACTCATGAAAAGTCACATCGAAAGGATCTATCAAAACAATCCATAAAACCACACATTCAAATACAATATATCCATTCATTCAATAAGAAGTAACTTGAAACAATCTAAAAAGAATATTATTTAAAGATCAATCATTTCCAACATTTAAGGATATCACAATATTACGAAGTGAAGATATAATCCGATGTTTTTAAGCCATAAGACACTAATCACAAGTATACTCTAAATTAAAACAAATATATTCCAATTTACACATTATACTGTTACTCTTAAATAACAACAATCTCCATTCCTAATTCTATCACTCTCTTTTTGTCAAAATTACTTAATTCCTTTATATAAAACAAGTTAATAACTTTACGACAATATAATTCAACCTCCTTAATATTACTCAATTAATCATCTAAACTATTTAATCATTCTCTTTCTTCTCTTTAAACTAATTGTTGCACCTAATTTAACTACCCCTTACATAATTATTTTTCGAAACATTTCCTTTTAGAAAAATCATTCACTCAAAAATCATTTCTTCAACATAACTTAAACACAATAAATTATCTAAGAAGGCCAAAAATATTATTTTCTCATATGAATTAAAAATAATTTTCATATAATAAACACATAGAATATTTCATCTTATTTTTATTCATTTTTAATTATTTCTAACCATGCCCATACATTCAAATTTCTCCTTTCTTCTATCAACATAATTGAAAACTACTTAATAGTTGAGTAGTTAACTCATTATCATTTCATATCTACTTATGTTCAAAACATTATATCCACTTTCCTTTCATCATACTAACTTAACACTTACTTCCAATATCTAAATTAATTGTGAAAACCACTTAAGACCAATTGTTTATACTTTAAAATAATAATAATAACAATACTCTAAATACTACATATTAAGACTTACCACCTTAAAATCTTAACTCTATCTAAATAAATTTACACACATATATACATTTTAAATCCACTACATATTTATATATCTAATTCTTTTAACATTAGAATAACTAGCAAAGATCAATCTTAAACCAAATCTAGCATATATCAAGAAGTCTCTAACAGACTTCAAATGCCAAACCCTATTTTTAGTACCTATAAGGTGGTCGGATTCAGTAAATACAATTCAAGTCTTTCGGCCACTACCTGCCATGTCATATCCAAGTTTATGATGGAACTATTCTAGTTATATTCTCACTCAGATATCTCCATACTAGGACATGTATATAATGTTTAAAGCATTCTACTCTTTTACGAATCAATGCCCATTGCCAAATTGAATGATGTGCCATTTTATTCTAATTTGTGATCCCATAAAAGCATGTCTTCCGTACATTTATGTCTCTTAAAACAATGGAAAATAGATATTTGGTTAACCACAATTATAAATGCAGAATCTTCCAAATGAATAAATACTCAACAAGAAATAATACGAAGAGGTGAATTTTTATTTAAAACTATACACCCTACCAAGATCAAGGGTGCCACTGAGACAAATTAAAAATGAAACTAGTGAGATTATTTAATTTACTCCACCTTTGCAAGTCTAAACGTTGCAGCTGTGACGGTTTGCCAATGGTTTCAGGGAGACTATTTAATTTTGCACAATGCCTCTACTCTAAATGGCGTAACAGTGACAGGTTGCCAAGTATATTAGAAAGTGAATATTGGAATTTGGACATATCGCCATCTACTTGCATTATTAACAAATCTCAAATGTTATCGCAAGACTGAAGGAAAAGAGAAAGGTGAGGTGCAAATACGTGACCTGAGAGTAGGGGAAATAATGCACAACTTTTTCTGTTTTGAACTAGACGCATTTCTGATTAGAGGTGAGTTTCTAGAGATGCGCTCACATTTGAAGTTTGGAAAAATAAATTTATTTTCAAGTGCTACAACTGCGATAGATTGCCAGCAGAATCGAGCAGTTTATTTAAATCTATAATCTTCCTATAAAGTTCAAGTGTGCGACTGAGCAGATTGCTGAGGATTCGGGGAGGTTATTTATACTATGACAATATTTTGTTTTCAAGTATTGCAGATGTAACGGGTTTCCCTCCGTATCAGGGAGATCATTTGAATTTATTCGCCCCTCGAAAGTCTACATTCTATCGTTACGATGACAGATATGTAAGCAAAATGTTGAGCAGAGCCAAGGCATGCGAAACATTTAAAAGAGTTCCTCAAAGAAATGCGAACTCAAGGAATGCATAAGGGTGTAGGTTAAGCACAAAAATGGATTTTACAAGGAAGCTCTCAAAATTTTTGAATTAAAGAAACACTCTATAACACATCCCAACATTGTAAGCTTTGCTTGTGTTCCATGCGCACACAGTTACGCAGATTTAGATGATGAGGGCTACACGAACATACCTGGAGTTGTCAGAAAAGGAAACACAAATGGGGGAAGACCTTCGTTCTGTTGTAATTCCCTTCTCTCTCGTCCATCCAACCCCCTCCCACGTATGCTCTCCTCCATCCGAATGTAATCCCCCCCCCCGAGAGATGCCTCTTCAATTCTAATTTATGAGTTTCAATGATTGAAATCTCTACCTGGAAGGTGATGAGACAAAGGAAGATAAAGCATATACCATCTTTTTCTAGCTTCCCTTGCCTTTTACTCTTCCCAAAATGATGCTTTATTATTATTTATTTATTTAGCAATAAATGATTCCTTTCCTTGCTTTAATCCTTATTCAAACTTGAGTACAATTTTAATATTTATTCCTCTCTAATATTTTCTCACTTTTAAATTTATTAATTGAATTTAATCATTAAATGATAATTATCTTTCCTTATCTAATCCGTTTACTTTAAATAACTAACTCCTAATCATAATTCAATTAATGTTTATTATTGAATCTAATTCTTTATTTAATTCCAAATAAAACAAGTAACCTTATAATTAAATTAACTTTATTAATCAAATCCAAGCATATTATTAGAGTTATCTCATAACCTTAAAATTAAATTAAATAATAAAATCATGAGATTACCAACAACAACTTACTTGACATCAACGACGACCGAAATGGGGGGGGGGCACTACAAGTTCCATTTTCATGAGGTGTGTTAAGATAACCAACACTTGCAGCCATGTACCCTTCCATCATTGAATATTTCAGATTTTTCTCAATATCCATGGCAATTTGATACACCTAATGTAATGTTGCAGGCTCTTTATCTCTTAGTATATAACTCATTTCTTCATTAAATGCATCAAAGTATATAATCAGACATACTACATCATTTGGTCTCATGCTTTCAGGAATGTCACCTAATGTTTTTGAAAATATGAGATTGAAAGCTAGGACTAATTCATCTTCTTCTTTCTGGATCTTATTAAGTTTTTGTCGCACTGAATGTGGGTTAATTCTTTCTCCAAATTGTTCTATGAATGCTGCCATGAACTCTTTCCATGAAGATATATAATGCATTGTAAAATATGAAAACCAATCTCTAGCATCTTTCTTTATAGATTGAACAAAGAACTTCATGACAAAATCTTCATGACTTATCTCATAATCTCTAATTAAATCAGAAAATTCTTGTAGATGTTGAGATGTTGATTCTGATATTTTCCCTTTGAAATTTGGAAAATGTTCCCTAACTTCATTAGGAATTTAGGGTCTAGGAAACCTTGAATACCATTAAAATTCAATGGTCTATATATTTCCATAGAGAAACCTCTTTGATTGCATGACAGGGGTTGCACACTCTTCATGCCTACATCATGCACCCCATAGGGATGTACAAGTGAATGATACATTTTCTTACACCCATTTACAAACTTGAAACATCAACTCTACAGTTGATCACTGCCCTATTTCTTGCTTTCATCATGACCTTAAAATATTACAATGCATAACTCAAATACTTCTACATATAAGATCTCAATAATGGGAATATTTCAATAACAAGCATAATTATTCATTACAACATAAAAGCTTCAAATTATAGCTTAGAAGTATGAAAAAAAAATACCACTACCATTCCCTTTCTTAGTGCTTAATTCACTTAATAGGGAATCAACATTTTTTCAAGACTTGAATGCTTCTCATAAATTTCTTTCAAACATAATAATACTTTGTTTAAATTTATAAGAATACCTCAAAACTTGGAGCAGTTGCTAACCTTTCTTCTTGACTAAATTTTTTTGTAGATTTGAGATTTTCTTCAAATCTTCAGTAGGTTATTTGGATAGATTTTTCACCTCTCTTCACAGAGGATTGAACTTGAAGTAGTATGAAGCTCCTTCAAAAATGAAATTCCTTCTAGGTATTCTTCCACAACAGAGTCACACAAATTCTTTGAAATTTCACTGCAAAAAACTCACTTCCAGGTATGAAAACTTCTCTATAACTGAACCAAATGTCTAGATTTACCAAACTCTTGACTTTGTGATGTAAGAGTTTGCAACTAGAGATTCAAAGTTGTCCCCAGCAGAGTCACCAATCTTTTGGTGTTTTTTTTTTCTATAGTGCCCTCCGTTTCGGTCGTCATTGATGTTAAGTAAGTTGACCGTTGGGTGGTTATGTCATTTTCGCATGTTTGAGTAGTGTGAAAAGTTGATTTTGAGGTGTCTTGATTTTTTTGATTATTTTAATTAATTAAATTAAAAAGGATTAAAAGGGAACTTAATTTAATTGGGAAGTGAAATTATAACTGAATGAACTATATTAGTAAATGATACGATAACTATTTTGGATGGTCAATTATTAAATTAAAATAATAACTAAAAGAAGTATGAGTAATTAAACAATGTGATAAAATAAGATTTTTATTAATTTCTTTGTGAAATAAATGTTTTAATATAATTAGAGGTTATAAATAAAAAGAGGATATTGCAAGGTAATTATCATTTAATGTTTAAATTCGATTAATAAATTAATAAAGTGAGAAAATATTAGCAAGAATTAAATATTAAAATTGTAATTGAGTTTAAATAAATTAAGGTGAAAATATTTATCTGTAACTAAAAGAAAGATTAAATTATTAAATATTTATTGAATATCTAATAGATGACCTATTTGGTTCACATATTAAAGATTAGATTATAAAATAATAATTAAGGGTCGTGGCTGTCATTCATTCATAACTGCTGGAAGTTGAACGGTTTCCCGAAGGGAGTGGAAAAGACTCCATGAAACAAATTATTAAAATGAGAATTATTCTAGAGATAAAAGGGGGATTGGCGGGTTTGAAGGGTGGCTCCTTCTATCATGGATTGTTCAGCTTAGGGTTTTTGGTTTGAGACAACATTGATTTACAACGCCAATTGAAATTTCCTGTCAATGCTCTCTGGAAAAGAGTACAATTTTCTTTCCCCTCTCTATATTTTTGATATGTTGTGTGGGAATTGTAAATCATCTTGAAGATTCAAATTGCATGTGGTGCTAGGGTTTTGATTTAAGTTTTTATGATATGGTTTTCAACTGATAATCATATGCGGTGGTTTCAATCTATATTCATATTTTATGTGAATAATTATAAAAAGTTAGTTACGTATTGAAATCTATTGTATTTTGGGTAAATTTTACATTTCATATTCTTAAGTGATTTAATGAAAATTCATTTATTTTATTATTGATGAACCTCTCGTTCTTTATAGATTTATAGATTTATAGATGTGAGATTAGGATTAAAGATCCATTAAAATGTTGATTTAAATTATAATATTTTAAATCTATTGCGATTGTTTATATATATATATATACATATTATATTTTGTTTGTAAAAAAAAATAGATATATATATTGTTATACTGGTAAACTATTTCCTGTGACTCTATTCAAACAGTCTAATTGTGTCATCCATAACATTTTTTATACAAACTATTTTGCTGGTAAATTTAAAGGGTTTCTCCAAATTCCAGTTTTCTATTTGTTGTCCAAAAATCTCAAATACCCAGATTATAGTTTTGGCGTTATGCTTAAAATATGAGGCTGCTATCAAGCTGCTCCCTTATGGTTGCGTTTTGCTGATAATAAATATAATTTATAAAAAGTTAAATTAAATTTTTGTAATAGGTTTTGAGGTAAATAGAGAAATAATAAAGAATGTTATCTTGGTTGTAAAATTAATGATTATACTATATAATGAAAATGGGTGACACATTAGAATATCGGGAATTAGGGTTATGCTTTTGTAACTGAATAGGTTTAAGGTAAATATTGTGCAAAGGGTATATTCTTTTATTACTGTGAAGGTCTTGCTTTTAGGTAATATTCGTAATATTAGTAGTTAAGGAAATTACGTTGAAAGATGTTTAGTTAATGAAGTGAATGAATTAGAGTAGATTAACTAAAAATATTAATTTTATTTAGGTTAAGGTTGTGCTGTGAAGAATTAGATTTTTATCCCAGCTAGATAAATGATCTCTTATTTGTAATCAGAAAGTGAAGTTATATATATATATATATATATATATTTGTTTATTAATAATTAGGTTAGATATTGGTTGAGGTGAGATATAATTAGAGGATCTTGTTTTGAATAAATAAAGTTATTAATTGTTGGCATGAAATCTTGCCAGGTAGTTAGTCATTAGGTGTTAAGGATGGTGCAGTTAGAATTCTCACATTTGTTACCTTAGGAAGAAACATATGTCCTTTTTGAATATTATTAATCATTGTATCTAAATTAGGATGGAAAGATAGGTTAAAAGTTTTTAACGTGAGATTTAAATTGAGGAAAATTATAATATAAAATATATCTTGAATTTTCTTACATGTTCTCTTAATTGGTAATTTAATTTTATAGTATTAATTTCATGATATCTTTTATATTTCTTTTAGAATGAAATAAATGTTATCTTAATATCTAAACTCCTCGCATGCTTTTAGGATTGGCTAATGGATACTCTTGGCAAATAGGTAGTTGGTTACTTAGAATAAAATATTGCTACAATTACTTGTGAATTATTGTGCCAGGGAATGAATTAGGTAAATAATTAAAGTGAAAATGGTTATTTCCATAGGTTGCTTAGTAAAATATTATTTAACAAAAGATTTTAACGGAATGAACATTATTGAATTAGGTATTTAATTTTGTTGTAGATAAATGAACTGTGTATTTAGTTAAAGTAAATTGATTTATATGGTTAATTAAGTTTTAGGGTTCACTAAAGGAGATAAGTGATTCTACATTTACATAGCTTCTTTTACTTGAGGGTTAATGGTAAAGTTATTTTTAAGAGAGGATAAATCCCAGGTTCATAGGTTAATTAATTTAAATGATACTGATTAAATGTTAAATGGTTTTAATTACCTTTTTGTTATCTAATGAGTCTGTGAATGATAATTATTTATCAAACTACTGTGTGAAATAATCTATTAGTGTCGTCACCTTAGTATTATAATAAAGTTGTAAATTATAGAATTGTCATCTTAGTATTACATTTTAAAGTTATAATTAGGATTCGTATTAAACAGTTGATGGAGTTGGTTATCTTATAAATGATATAGTTATTTTAAATATAATTATTTGTAGTAAATACTCTCTTAATTAAATTAAGTGGATATATTAAAATAAGTGGTAAAAACGTTGAAATAATGCTTTAATTAAAGGAAGGTCTTTATGGTTATAATGTGTGAGTAAATGTGTTTTAAACAAAGTGTTTTGATTATTGGTTTAAGTGTTTTAAGACGGGTGTTATTTGTGGGATATTTATGGAGATGTCTCAATGGCTTGTTCATTGTAAGTGTTTTAAGATAGTGTTCTTCAAGGTTGATGTGTTTGATGGTTTCCTTGTATGGAATTATTCCTTAAGACTTTGTAATTAATGTGTTTATATTCAGAAAATGATTTATTTATAGGAGTTAGAAAATTAGAATTATTAGGTAGTTAAGTTAGGTATTATGTTATTGGGTAGGTTAGTAAAGTGATTAGAGAGAGAGTTTCCTTATGTTAATAATTTGGGTAACATTGATAGATTAGTTTATTCTCAATTTGATTAGTTTCAAGTGGGATAGTTAACTTAGAAATAATGAAAAGTAGAGTTTTGTATGTTGTTGATGTATGTAGATAATATTGGCGATAAGGATTATTTCTGTTTAGGTGGGAGAATTGATTTATAAGATAAATGGAAGTAAATAAATTTGAAAACTTTAAATAGTTGGGTATTACGATAAAGGCTAGTGAATGATTGTTGATTCGATAAATGTTTTGATTAATTATATTTAGTTAAACAAAGGGTTTATGTAAATGAATAAAATTAGATGATCTTTTCTAAGTCAATTTCCCTCATATTCTTTTAATAGTTGATTTGTGGGGTTTCTATAAGAATAGTTCTAGAAAATACTTGTGATTGATATCAGGATCAAATTGTTGGTTTGAGTGGGTTGATCTTCGAAGGGAGATTGTTGTTATAATGTGTAAATTGGAATATATTTGTGTTTGAAAGAGTATACTTGTGAATAGTGTCTTATGGCTTAAACCATTAGATTTTATTTTCACTTCGCAATATTGTGCTATCCTTAAATGTTGGAAATGATTGATCTTTAAACTAATGTTCTTTTTAAAATGTTTCAAGGTACTTCTTATTGAATGGATTGTGTGGTTTTATGGATTCTTTCAATGTGACTTTTCCTAAGTTGATTTTTGAGTTGGAGTTTTTCTCTCATTTTATTTATGTTGCTATTCGTTGGGAACCAGTATGTGTTCTTTTGTTCTTTACCTAAGTGGCAAATTGGTTAATGTTAACTTTGTCATGATTGATGGTTCTACTTGATGAGTCAAATTGAAAAGTTCTTTGAATTATGGGTATTCCAAGAGGAGAAAATAGAGGTTTCCCTTGGATTCTCGATTTAGTTCGTATCGAAGTTGTTGGTGTTGTTGAGTGGAGTTGTTGATCTTATTTTGGTGTATTTTCTCATTATATTTATATTGGAAATAGTTCTTTGAGGTCTTGCAATTATTGCTGTCAGTTCTTTGATGGGGAAACCCTAGTGTAACTTTATGAGAATCTTCCAGAGGTTTATTTTACTATTGGTTAATGTTCCTCCTTTTATGTGCCCTTGTTGTGGCAAGTGTTTTGGTTTCATGTTTTTGAAAGGGTTGTACATGAATCGTTGAGATTTTGATTATGTATTTATGGCAAGATGGGTAATTCCTTGCATGCTTTTCTGTTGTGATCTAATGTTCTTGTTGTGTTGTACAACCCTTGGATTTTGGTTTTTATGTTTTGAGTGTCTAGAGAGAGAGAGTGGCTCTAAGTGGGTGGTCAGCGCACAAAGGGGCGCCAGGATAGCCCTCGTTAGAGTGAATTTAATAAGTGATAATTTAATTAATTAACTAGGGGGTGGGTAGTAACACACTAAAAAGATAATTGATGTCTCGTCCGCCGTTTAGTGCTATCACAGGCTAAAGGGGATTGAGAAGGCCGTGGTTGGCAAGATCGTTACCTTGTCTTCATGAAAGGTTAACGATTCCGCATGAGCAACCCTATGGAGCGGCTCCTTGAGATAGGTAGTCTGGATAACCATAGATGGAGGCGGCTCCTAGCGCTCGGATTGTCTGGATAATTCATCAGTAGACAGAGGCGGCACCTTGCGTTAGTAGTAGTCTGGAGAATCCATGTTAAGCCATGCGATGACACTCTCCTCTAACACTCCTTCTTATGTTGTTTCTTTGGAAATCCTCTGGAAGTGGGTCTTTGTCTTGAGTTGATGGATCATAGTTGTTTGAATTGATTTATGGTTTTACCCTATTTTATCTATGGTGTATTCTATGGTCTTGTATAAATCTTGTTGATAATTTGGGTTTCGACCTTGTACTCTTATGGTACTGTGATATGATGTTATTGTATTGTATCATTGCGATTCAGAATTGTGATATGTTTATTAATTTCATCTTGATTTGGAAGTATTTTATGATCTTCCTTTGGTTCCTTGTTTATTGGCTATTGCTTTGATTTAGGTGATGAGACTTATGACTTTAAGTTATTATGTTGACTCTTGTATGTGGTTGATTATGTAATTGTAATCCTTGAGTTCTATGATACTTTTGTATGTTGTTGGGTCTTGTGGTTCCATGTTTGGATGTTCTTGGTTGAGGTCTCTTTCTTGTTAGCTCCTAGCACGGGGGTGGGTCTTCAGACTCACATGGTCGGGTGGAACGTGCTAAGCACCCCATTGGGTCCCCAGTTATGGATCGAGAGGTGTGGATTGGTGTTGTTGCGGCAACTTCAGAATTGTATTTATCTTGGAACTAGTTATGATATTGTGCATCATGTTATATTGTTGTATGGTTTCCGTTCATGATTGGAAACACTCTTGTATCATTGTACTTCTTAAACGTTGTACTGTAATGAAATGTTAAACTTGGTGTGGATATTGACCATGGTAGTTGTTCTTCAATGTGTTATGTTAATCATGCATATGTTGTATTTATGTGCAGATGACTTCTTATCAATGAATTTTTCATGTATGTGTTATATTTATTGTTAATGATTATATCTTTGGATTTTATTCTTTATTGATGTTGTATGGATCTAAGTCACGTAATGACTCTTCATGTACCCCAAGGGATGTATGTGTTAATGAATCTATTTAAATGAAATTCATGTTATGACTTGATGTGTATTACATGTATGTTATGTGCATTTAAAAAAAAAAAAATTGTGCTGTAATTATTGTGTTAATGTCCTTTGGGGTTCGCACGGCGGGGCGTTACAACATTGGTATCAGAGCATAGGTTCATACACTGGGCACTATGTGTGCTCACTATGTAACCTTGCGCTTAGACCCGTGCATCTTGAGTTTCACTTTTCTGTTGTCATTGTTGTGAACCTGAGTTTCTTCTGTTAACCGGTATTGGGTCAATGGTGCAGGAAACTGATTGAAAGGATAGGACCCACGGTGTAGTGCGCAATGCACCGATATCCTTTCTGTCGGGGATGCTCTATGGACCCTTGAGTTTTAGTGTGATGTGTTTCTTGGTGATGTGTTTTATGTGAATATGTCAAGTGTGTGTGAAATCTGCAATTTTGTTGTCTTTGAGTGATGAATTATGTTTTCTTGAATTTGTGAAGGGTGTAAAATTTTGCCTTTTTGTTGAAATTGATGTGGGATTTGGTGTGGAATAATGGTTAACGTGGAGTTCTTTGGGTGAAAATTATGAGTTTTAACGAAAATATGAGGTTTGGTGGATAATTATTCTATGATTTTTAGCAGAATATAGTATCTTGAGGTTAAAATGCAACTTGAATTATTGGTACTAATGTGCAATGTTCTATGTTAGCTTTTGATTTACAGGAACTTGGCTTCAGAAAGCATAGTGACAAAGGTAATGTAATTGTAATATGTAGGTATAGGTACTTATAATGTCAAGTAGTAATTCATTGTGATATAGTAGATGGATTAGGTTTATGGTTAGCATCCTTATGAGAATATTGTTTAACTAGTAAGAAGCAAACTATTTACGAGTTATTAGAATTGTTTTGACTATTATGTGTGGTTAGTGGGAGGGACAGTGTGGTATCACTCGCTCGCGAGTGCCCTACTATGCTGGGATTTCCTCTCACGATGTATTTGTGATATATATGTATCGTGCACAACGTTTGTTTTCATGCAGGATTGCAGGAATTAAGTCTCGATTCCACCTGCATTGTCAGGACTGGGCGAGCATCATAAACACCCAATGGGCTTGACGTTGAACATAGGAGCTGACAAGAAAGTTTCCTCGACTTAGTTTGTCCACTCCATCCTAGTGTTTGGAAAATTAGTTTGGTTGCAACCCCGTTACTATTATCATTTTGGTATCATTTCCTTATTTTGGTTTGTTTAATTTTTGTTGCTTACTTGATGATGTTTTGACTTGTGGTGTTGATGTGCTTATGTTTTTGTTAGTTTATGGATTGTGCCTGAGCTCAACTTCCAGGAGTAAGTTGAAGCCAAGGGGGGGAGGATGTAGTGCCCTCTGTTTCAGTCGTCGTTGATGTTAAGTAAGTTGACCGTTGGGTGGTTATGTCATTTTCGCATGTTTGAGTAGTGTGAAAAGTTGATTTTGAGGTGTCTTGATTTTTTGATTATTTTAATTAATTAAATTAAAAAGGATTAAAAGGGAACTTAATTTAATTGGGAAGTGAAATTATAACTGAATGAACTATATTAGTAAATGATACGATAACTATTTTGGATGGTCAATTATTAAATTAAAATAATAACTAAAAGAAGTATGAGTAATTAAACAATGTGATAAAATAAGATTTTTATTAATTTCTTTGTGAAATAAATGTTTTAATATAATTAGAGGTTATAAATAAAAAGAGGATATTGCAAGGTAATTATCATTTAATGTTTAAATTCGATTAATAAATTAATAAAGTGAGAAAATATTAGCAAGAATTAAATATTAAAATTGTAATTGAGTTTAAATAAATTAAGGTGAAAATATTTATCTGTAACTAAAAGAAAGATTAAATTATTAAATATTTATTGAATATCTAATAGATGACCTATTTGGTTCATATATTAAAGATTAGATTATAAAATAATAATTAAGGGTTGTCATTCATTCATAACTGCTGGAAGTTGAACGGTTTCCCGAAGGGAGTGGAAAAGACTCCATGAAACAAATTATTAAAATGAGAATTATTCTAGAGATAAAAGGGGGATTGGCGGGTTTGAAGGGTGGCTCCTTCTGTCATGGATTGTTCGGCTTAGGGTTTTTGGTTCCAGACAACATTGATTTACAACGCCAATTGAAATTTCCTGTCAATGCTCTCTGGAAAAGAGTACAATTTTCTTTCCCCTCTCTATATTTTTGATATGTTGTGTGCGAATTGTAAATCATCTTGAAGATTCAAATTGCATGTGGTGCTAGGGTTTTGATTTAAGTTTTTATGATATGGTTTTCAACTTATAATCATATGCGGTGGTTTCAATCTATATTCATATTTTATGTGAATAATTATAAAAAGTTAGTTACGTATTGAAATCTATTTGTATTCTGGGTAAATTTTACATTTCATATTCTTAAGTGATTTAATGAAAATTCATTTATTTTATTATTGATGAACCTCTCGTTCTTTATAGATTTATAGATTTATAGATGTGAGATTAGGATTAAAGATCCATTAAAATGTTGATTTAAATTATAATATTTTAAATCTATTGCGATTGTTTATATATATATACATATTATATTTTGTTTGTAAAAAAAATAGATATATATATTGTTATACTGGTAAACTGTTTCCTGTGACTCTATTCAAACAGTCTAATTGTGTCATCCATAACATTTTTTATACAAACTATTTTGCTGGTAAATTTAAAGGGTTTCTCCAAAATCCAGTTTTCTATTTGCTGTCCAAAAATCTCAAATACCCAGATTATATTTTTGGCGTTATGTGTAAAATATGAGGCTGCTGTTAAGCTGCTCCCTTATGGTTGCGTTTTGCAGATAATAAATATAATTTATAAAAAGTTAAATTAAATTTTGGTAATAGGTTTTGAGGTAAATAGAGAAATAATAAAGAATGTTATCTTGGTTGTAAAATTAATGATTATACTATATAATGAAAATGGGTGACACATTAGAATATCGGGAATTAGGGTTATGCTTTTGTAACTGAATAGGTTTAAGGTAAATATTGTGCAAAGGGTATATTATTTTATTACTGTGAAGGTCTTTCTTTTAGGTAATATTCGTAATATTAGTGGTTAAGGAAATTACGTTGAAAGATGTTTAGTTAATGAAGTGAATGAATTAGAGTAGATTAACTAAAAATATTAATTTTATTTAGGTTAAGGTTGTGCTGTGAAGAATTAGGTTTTTATCCCAGCTAGATAAATGATCTCTTATTTGTAATCAGAAAGTGAAGTTATATATATATATATATATATATATTGTTTATTAATAATTAGGTTAGATATTGGTTGAGGTGAGATATAATTAGAGGATCTTGTTTTGAATAAATAAAGTTATTAATTGTTGGCATGAAATCTTGCTAGGTAGTTAGTAATTAGGTGTTAAGGATGGTGCAGTTAGAATTCTCACATTTGTTACCTTAGGAAGAAACATATGTCCTTTTTGAATATTATTAATCATTGTATCTAAATTAGGATGGAAAGATAGGTTAAAAGTTTTTAACGTGAGATTTAAATTGAGGAAAATTATAATATAAAATATATCTTGAATTTTCTTACATGTTCTCTTAATTGGTAATTTAATTTTATAGTATTAATTTCATGATATCTTTTATATTTCTTTTAGAATGAAATAAATGTTATCTTAATATCTAAACTCCTCGCATGCTTTTAGGATTGGCTAATGGATACTCTTGGCAAATAGGTAGTTGGTTACTTAGAATAAAATATTGCTACAATTACTCGTGAATTATTGTGCCAGGAAAGGAATTAGGTAAATAATTAAAGTGAAAATGGTTATTTCCATAGGTTGCTTAGTAAAATATTATTTAAGAAAAGATTTTAACGGAATGAACATTATTGAATTAGGTATTTAATTTTGTTGTAGATAAATGAACTGTGTATTTAGTTAAAGTAAATTGATTTATATGGTTAATTAAGTTTTAGGGTTCACTAAAGGAGATAAGTGATTCTACATTTGCATAGCTTCTTTTACTTGAGGGTTAATGGTAAAGTTATTTTTAAGAGAGGATAAATCCCAGGTTCATAGGTTAATTAATTTAAATGATACTGATTAAATGTTAAATGGTTTTAATTACCTTTTTGTTATCTAATGAGTCTGTGAATGATAATTATTTATCAAACTACTGTGTGAAATAATCTATTAGTGTCGTCACCTTAGTATTATAATAAAGTTGTAAATTATAGAATTGTCATCTTAGTATTACATTTTAAAGTTATAATTAGGATTCGTATTAAACAGTTGATGGAGTTGGTTATCTTATAAATGATATAGTTATTTTAAATATAATTATTTGTAGTAAATACTCTCTTAATTAAATTAAGTGGATATATTAAAATAAGTGGTAAAAACGTTGAAATAATGCTTTAATTAAAGGAAGGTCTTTATGGTTATAATGTGTGAGTAAATGTGTTTTAAACAAAGTGTTTTGATTATTGGTTTAAGTGTTTTAAGACGGGTGTTATTTGTGGGATATTTATGGAGATGTCTCAATGGCTTGTTCATTGTAAGTGTTTTAAGATAGTGTTCTTCAAGGTTGATGTGTTTGATGGTTTCCTTGTATGGAATTATTCCTTAAGACTTTGTAATTAATGTGTTTATATTCAGAAAATGATTTATTTATAGGAGTTAGAAAATTAGAATTATTAGGTAGTTAAGTTAGGTATTATGTTATTGAGTAGGTTAGTAAAGTGATTAGAGAGAGAGTTTCCTTATGTTAATAATTTGGGTAACATTGATAGATTAGTTTATTCTCAATTTGATTAGTTTCAAGTGGGATAGTTAACTTAGAAATAATGAAAAGTAGAGTTTTGTATGTTGTTGATGTATGTAGATAATATTGGCGATAAGGATTATTTCTATTTAGGTGGGAGAATTGATTTATAAGATAAATGGAAGTAAATAAATTTGAAAACTTTAAATAGTTGGGTATTACGATAAAGGCTAGTGAATGATTGTTGATTCGATAAATGTTTTGATTAATTATATTTAGTTAAACAAAGGGTTTATGTAAATGAATAAAATTAGATGATCTTTTCTAAGTCAATTTCCCTCATATTCTTTTAATAGTTGATTTGTGGGATTTCTATAAGAACAGTTCTAGAAAATACTTGTGATTGATATCAGGATCAAATTGTTGGTTTGAGTGGGTTGATCTTCGAAGGGAGATTGTTGTTATAATGTGTAAATTGGAATATATTTGTGTTTGAAAGAGTATACTTGTGAATAGTGTCTTATGGCTTAAACCATTAGATTTTATTTTCACTTCGTAATATTGTGCTATCCTTAAATGTTGGAAATGATTGATCTTTAAACTAATGTTCTTTTTAAAATGTTTCAAGGTACTTCTTATTGAATGGATTGTGTGGTTTTATGGATTCTTTCAATGTGACTTTTCCTAAGTTGATTTTTGAGTTGGAGTTTTTCTCTCATTTTATTTATGTTGCTATTCGTTGGGAACCAGTATGTGTTCTTTTGTTCTTTACCTAAGTGGCAAATTGGTTAATGTTAACTTTGTCATGATTGATGGTTCTACTTGATGAGTCAAATTGAAAAGTTCTTTGAATTATGGGTATTCCGAGAGGAGAAAATAGAGGTTTCCCTTGGATTCTCGATTTAGTTCGTATCGAAGTTGTTGGTGTTGTTGAGTGGAGTTGTTGATCTTATTTTGGTGTATTTGCTCATTATATTTATATTGGAAATAGTTCTTTGAGGTCTTGCAATTATTGCTGTCAGTTCTTTGATGGGGAAACCCTAGTGTAACTTTATGAGAATCTTCCAGAGGTTTATTTTACTATTGGTTAATGTTCCTCCTTTTATGTGCCCTTGTTGTGGCAAGTGTTTTGGTTTCATGTTTTTGAAAGGGTTGTACATGAATCGTTGAGATTTTGATTATGTATTTATGGCAAGATGGGTAATGCCTTGCATGCTTTTCTGTTGTGATCTAATGTACTTGTTGTGTTGTACAACCCTTGGATTTGGTTTTTATGTTTTGAGTGTCTAGAGTGAGAGTGGCTCTAAGTGGGTGGTCGGCCCACAAAGGGGCGCCAGGATAGCCCTCGTTAGAGTGAATTTAATAAGTGATAATTTAAATAATTAACTAGGGGTGGGTAGTAACACACTAAAAAAGATAAATGTTGCCTCATCCGCCTTTTAGTGCTATCACAGACTAAAGGGGATTGAGAAGGTCGTGGAGTTAAGGGCAAGATCAAGCATCTTTGTCTTCATGAAAGGTTAACGACTCAAGATGAGCAACCCTCCTATGGAGCGCCCCGAGATAGGTAGTCTGGATAACCATAGATGAGCGTCTTAGCCTGATTGTCTTATACTTACAAGAGGATCTGAGGTGGCAATCTCATGCTAGTAGTAGTCTGAGAATCCAAAGCTAAGCTGAAGCAAGTGATGGACACTTCCTCTAACACTCCTTCTTATGTTGTTTTGGAAATCCTCCGAAGTGTATTCTGTCTTGAGTTGATGGATCATAGCATTTTGAATTTGATTATGGTTTACCTTATTTATCGGTGGTGGGGACTCGGTGGTCTGTATGTCTTGTTGATAATTTGGGTTTTGACCTTGTAATTTTATGGTAATTGCGGATATGATGTTATTGTATTGTATCATTAAGGCATTCGTAATTGTGATATGTTTATTAATTTCATCTTGATTTGGGAAGTATTTTATGATCTTCTCCTTTGGTTCCTTGTTTATTGGCTTGTTGATTTTAGGTGATGAGATCTTTATGACTTTAAGTTATTATGTTGACTCTTGTATGTGGTTGATTATGTAATTGTAATCCTTGAGTTCTATGATACTTTTGTATGTTGTTGGGTCTTGTGGTTCCATGTTTGGATGTTCTTGGTTGAGGTCTCTTTCTTGTTAGCTCCTAGCACGGGGGGTGGGTCTTCAGACTCACATGGTCGGGTGGAATGTGCTAAGCACCCCATTGGGTCCCCAGTTATGGATCGAGAGGTGTGGATTGGTGCTGTTGCGGCAACTTCAGAATTGTATTTATCTTGGAACCAGTTATGATATTGTGCATCATGTTATATTGTTGTATGGTTTCCGTTCATGATTGGAAACACTCTTGTATCATTGTACTTCTTAAACGTTGTACTGTAATGAAATGTTAAACTTGGTGTGGATATTGACCATGGTAGTTGTTCTTCAATGTGTTATGTTAATCATGCATATGTTGTATTTATGTGTAGATGGCTTCTTATCAATGAATTTTTCATGTATGTGTTATATTTATTGTTAATGATTATATCTTTGGATTTTATTCTTTATTGATGTTGTATGGATCTAAGTCACGTAATGACTCTTCGTGTACCCCAAGGGATGTATGTGTTAATGAATCTATTTAAATGAAATTCATGTTATGACTGGATGTGTATTACATGTATGTTATGTGCATTTAAAAAAAAAAAATTGTTGTAATTATTCTGTTAATGTCCTTTGGGGTTCACACGGCGGGGCGTTACATTTTCAATCCCCAATTCTAAGGAAAAAACACAATTCCTAAACCAAGGGATTAACAGGTTAAGACAAAGGTCTTGCACTATCAAAAAATTAGGTAAGAAAGGCCAACAAACAAGGCTATGATCAGCCTTCTGTACTTTGAGCTCCACAAAACTTGGGAGGGTGTTCCTATTCAAAGATCTGAACATTTAATGAAATTTGCACTAAACAACACATTACAGTTTCCAACATGTGGATGATTCTCAAATAAATGTATAAAGGATGTTCTACATTTCATTACATTTAGACATAATCCCTTTGCACCTTCAATCAACACTACGAATAGATAAATTAAGAGACATCTTCACCTCAAATACATAAAGAAGTCACAAGAGAATCAAATTCTCAATCATAACCCTTGTGTTTTTTAAAATCCATGAAGATACAAAAACCCTAATAAATTAGACTTGAAAATGGAAAAGATTCATTTATATTTTAAATGATGGTTCCCTCTAGGTTTTGGAAAAAAGAAAACGCTAGACCAGTGCCTTGTTCATAATAGAGTCAAAATGAAATACCCATCTAGTAATAGCCTGAACACAAAACTAGTGACCATTAAGTCATTACTGCATTACAATAATGAGGTCTCTTAAGGACATATCTGCAACATTCTTATAGATCTTGAATGCATAACAATATATTCAATATTTGACTGAAAGCACAGTTAATCTATTCTTTGAACAAAATCCATCAATCCAAACATTTATTGTGGAAAATGTGCAACAAAAACCATTATAATCCTTGATTATTTTGATCAAAAATATAATGCATACATTCTAGAGATATTACAATATGACATTTTCGTGATTTACAAACCGATTTTCTTGCCATTAATAGAAATGAATTACACCATTGGAACTCTAAAATTTAAAGAACTCCTAACCTAGAGATAACTCTATATAGAAATGACAATATCTTCAACCTGGAGAAAACTTGAACCTCTCCAAATGAAACCAAAAATTAGATTTTAAGAGAAAAGAGAAGAGAAGATAGAAACCCTAAAAATAATCAACCATTGACACATAGCATCTTGAACTCCCTTGATTTTGCAACAAAATGGCATTTAGAAAATACCTCTTTACTCTCCATTTTCCCTTTTCTTTGTCTTCACTTGCAAATCTCATGCATCTTTTTACCCTACCTATAAAAAGTTATTTGTTGGCTCCATTTTCAATTGCAATTGAAAAATATTACTCTTGGGTAAAAGCTCAGTTGAAAATTTCATTTAACTTGCATTTTAAACTGAGCATAGAGTCTTCATTTTAAACCTTTGTTCCCCTACAACTAAGCTAGCATTTAAAAACATGATTTGAATCCTACTCTTCAACCTTCAGATCTCTCATTTCACACTGCACCTTATTTGAAATTTTGTCAAGCAATTGCTTAGTAATACATTTTACCTGTGATCTTATTTGCAATGATCTTGTTCACCTTTATTTAAATTTAAGTAGCCTTCCAAAATGCTCATAAAAACATTGAAAATATTGCAAAAGGTATTTAGAAATATTTCTTGGTTGTGATAATGAATTGTTGATTGGTTTTCCCTCACAAGCAACCAAAAAATGTATAATTTTTTTCCCAAACTACGTCCTAGACATGAGAAAGGGATTGGAAAAGCTTCTAGATGAAGAAACAATCATAATGAAATTGCAAGCATTCCAAAATTTTGCCCCAAATGCAAAAAAACGCGATTGATCTTTAACTTCAGCAAATAAGAGGAGCTTTTCAAATTATTCTTAATGATGCAAAGGAATTTATTTGACTTTTAGGAATTTGAAGGAGTGGGAGGTCATTTTCCTTGTTGATAAGCATTTAAAAATGCTTCAAACAACAATCAGAAAATTGCAGGGGCGTGAAAGGAGTTGTAGGCAATTTTTGGAGGGTAAAATTAGCAAATATCACCCATTTGAAAGCCTCAAAACCCCCCAAAGCATTCAAATGTGGATGGGAGACCTATTTAACCCATAAAAAAGCTTTGGGAAGCCTAAATGAGCCAAAAAGTTGCTTCCCCACCAACCCGCACCCTCCACAAAACCTCTCCAAAATTCTAGTGGGCTAGCAGAAAAAAGGTTTTTGGTGTAAAATTTTGACTTGTTTTTCATCTTGAAACTTGTAAAAATGCTTGCAAAGAGCCCCCTAACAAATTTAAAACACCAAAAATGTTTTAAATCTTGCAAAATTTTGAAGTTGCAAAGAGGAAAAACAAAATTTCTTGCTCAGAAAATTGGTAAAAATTTGCTACTCACAAACGGGACCACTTGAAGCCAATATATTTTGTATAGGGACATTATCAATCATTTAGAGAAAATCCATTTTCTCAAAACTTGCATTGTCGAGAGA
>VDFB02341795.1:0-24146 GCA_007258455.2 Sequoia sempervirens
CCATCCAACCCAAACTTCTTCAACATCTCTTTCACATGCTTAGACTATGAAATAAAAATTCCTTTCAGTTTTTGATTAATTTGCAGCCCAAGAAAGAAATTCATCTCTCCAAACATAGACATTTCAAATTTTGTTTACATCTCTTCCACAAATATCTTACACATAGTTTCATTTCCTCCAAAAATAATGTCATCAACATATACAACCACAATCAAGATTTTGTCATTTTCAATTTTAAAATACAAATTACTATCTATCGTACCTTTGCTGAAACCTTGCTGAATGAAATTCCTATCTAACCTTTCATACCAAGCTCTAGGATCTTGCTTCAATCCATATAAAGCTTTATTCAATTTTCACACCATATCTGGTTGACTTGATAACTAAAATCCTTCTAATTGTTCCATGTACACACCTCTTCATCTAGCTTACCATTCAAAAATGCAAACTTGACATCCATCTGATAGACCTTGAAATATTTATGAGAAAAAAATTCTAAGAACATGCTTATATCTTCCATTCTTGCCACTCAAGAAAAAGTCTCCTAAAAATATATGCCTTCTACTTTTGAGTAACCTTTACACACAAGCCTTTTTTTTTTCTAACCACTTCTCCATTCTCATTCAACTTATTTTTAAATACTCACTTTGATCCAATAATGTTTTTTTCTTCCAATCTTCGAACCAATTCCCAAGTTTTATTCTTCTCAATAGACATAAGTTCTTTCATAGCTTCCATCCAATGTCCATCTTTACATGCTTCACTTACAATCTTCTGTTCAATCTCAAAAAGTAAACAAAAATTTACCTCACTAGCGAAAACTTTGCTTCTTGTCAATACTCCTTTTGTCTTGTCTCCAATGATCTAACTTTTTGAATGATTCTTCTACACATATCTAGGTGTCTTAGGGGATACCACCAAAGCTTCTTCTTCTCTTTCATTTTATTGATTTTTCTTCTCTTGCTCATCCTTTTCCTATTCTTTGACAATTTCTTCAATCCTTATGCAATCAAGTTCATCAGATACATATCCATCAACATCAATTGAATTCTTCATTTCTTCATTGACCTTGAAATTTACACTTTCTACAATCTTTCCTAGTGTTTTATTAAAACATTAGCAAGCTTTTCTTTTAGTAGAATATCCAAGAAAAATTCCTTCATTACTTCTTGCATCAAAATTTCCTAAGGTTTCTTCATCTCTTCTGATAGAGTGTTTGCTTGCAAATACCTTGAAATACTTAACAGTAGGAATTCATCGACAACATAGCTCATAGGGGGTCTTTGTACTATTTGATCTTTCTTGAACTCGATTGAACACATAAATAGTAGTATGAATAGTTTCTCTCTAGTAGACTTCTAGTAAACTAGCCATAGTAATAATTGATCTAGCAGCCTCTTGAATTGTTCTATTCTTTCTTTCAACAACTCCATTCTATTGAGGAGTTCATAGAGAAGATAACTATATTTTTATTCCATGCACACCAAAAAACATATTAAACTCATGAGAGGTGAATTATCCACCTTTGTCAGACCTTAAGCATTTTATCCTCAAATTTACCTCATTTTCAACCTAAGCTTTGAATGTCTTGAATTTATCTAATGCGTCAAACTTCTCTCTAAGAAATGTAACCCATGTATATCTAGAATAATCATCAATAAAAAGCATCAAGTTCCTTTCATCTTGTAGACTTCTCACTCTTGTAGGACCATAGAGGTTTGTATGAATTAAATCTAGTAGTCCAATAGTAGCTTGTTCATTTGATCTGTAATGGCTTCTTTCTTGCTTTCCAAACTGGAAATTCCTGCAAATAGCATTAACAGGCTTCATAATCCTTTGGTAAATCTCTCACGATCTGAACTACACTAATCCTTTCCAAATTCTCAAAATTCATGTGACACATTCTTTGATGCCACAACCAATTATCATTAATCTAAGTCATAAAGCATTGCCCATCAACACCTTTAAGTTGATAGATATTTCCTTTAAATTTATTTCCTACAACAATCATTGTTCTGGATCCTTTCCTAATATCGCATCTCTCATCCTTAAATTCAATATTATATCCTTTATTAAACATATTTCCAACACTTAAGAGATTATTTCTTAAACCCTTAACATAGTAGACATCATCAGTATTATGCTTTCCATTAACACTTACTGAACCTATCCCACAAATTTTAGCACCAATATCATATCCAAACATAACCAAGCATCCATCATATTTTTAAAGTTTAACAAACTTACTCTTATCACTAGTCATGTGATGTGAACAACCATTTTCAATAACCCAATAGTTCTTTTCTTGTTTAGCATGTAGGGTACAAATTATAGTACCTTCATTTTCTCCTCCGGAGGGCATTCCTTCACCTATTTTTTAGAATGACCATAAGTAGGTTAATATTTCATAGCCAAGAACAAGCATTCATTTTCATCAGGATCTACATAATCAGATTCCTCATTAGGTATACTAGCATCCTCATTTGCATAATATGCTCTATTGATCTTGTTACCTTTCTTTTATTTCTCATATCTTTTTTTATTCCTCTTAGCTCCTTCTAGAGACTTTGCAACATAATTACCTAATCCTCCACAACTAAAGCATTTAAAGGGTGACTAACCTTCATACTTGTGAAAGCCTTTCCTCATCCTTCTCATAAATTTAGCTTCTACTTCATCCAGATTTTCTTCATCTGGATCTTTAGCTTTTGTAGCTTTAAAGTCAATCTTTGATTTGAATCCATTTCTCAAATTCGACATTCTCATCTCATAAGATTTTAGAGTTCCTAAAAATTGATCTTTAGTCTAAGTATTATAATCTATATTTTCTTCAATAGCACATACCTTTTCACTGTAAGCATCAAAGAGAGTTCTAAATATCTTCTTTATAATCTTGGTTTCATCTATAATACCACCAATTCCTCACATTCTAGCTAATACCTCATCTAATCTCTATACATAAGATTTAACATTCTCATCTTCAGACATATGTAGGTGCTCAAACTATGTCTCCAAATTCTACAATTTTTCCTCTTTGACCCTTTCATTAACTTCATGTACCTTTTCCAAAGCATCTGAGACTTCCTTAGTAGTGTTCATATTTTGAACTTCAATCAACTCGAAATGTACGAGACTATTCTTCAAAATGTAATTCACCTTACTGTTTGCTTCATGTGCCTTGATATAATCATTTGTACTCATACCATTAGCAAGAGGAGTGTAATTATTCTTGTCAGCTTTATCCACATCATATCCATAATACTCCTTATATTCTTCCATCAGTATTTTCTAGATAACATAATTACTGCCATCAAACCTCGAATAATCATGAGTAACTTTTCCAACCATCCCAGATCTTCCTTAAGCAGTTAAGCTCTTCTCCAAGGAACAAAACTTTGATACCAATTGTTGAAAAAGATAATTGAGAGGGGGGTGAATCATTTGTAACAATTTTAAACCTTTAAATCATTCATCAAAACAAATCCTTAACAATGCTAAAAATGATTAAACATTAAGTGCAAGTGCAGAAACCGAAAACCATCACACAAACACAACACCAAATTTATGTGGAAAAATAAATGAGGAAAAAACCATGGTGAGGATTAACTCACACTATAAAGAATATCAAAACTGATTACAAAGGCTCACTACCAAAACAAGGACTCACTATCAGGATCAAAACTCACTATCCAATAGAGCTAACCACCTAGAGGGCTCATTGCCATAGAGATACAAAGAATATAGAAGAGATATGTTAGATAGAAAATACAATCTCAATGCAATAGATATTTCCACCACAATTTTCTCAACCATTCGCAGAAATGCATGAATGATAGAGTACACCTTCAACTCACAACATCTAGAAACTTAGCATTTAGGTTTTGCACTGATCTATCACACTCGCATCACACACACTCTCTAATTTACATCTATTTCACATTTATCTTCTCTATTTATTTTCACTTATCTCTTGGAATTCATTCACGACTAACTCATCTTGTCTTTATGCCATCTTCAACTTTGAAACATATATAAAGTTGGCCATCCATCAATAAATTGAAATTAGGTAAGCACCAAAACATCCTAGGGTAAAATTAGAATGAGGGTGACCCAAGCACATGCTTGATGAGGACCCAAATAGGTACAACACACTTCATCAACTTTGAAGAGAGTGTTCAACACAAGGTCGGCCAAACTTGTGTAGAACACATACAACAATTAAGCACGATCTTTCCAAATACCAAAGTTATCTTCAACACAATCATAACAACTTAACTCTAGAACCATAGGTCATAATACTTTACCAAAGTGAAATTTGGACCAACAACATTTCTCCTAGACCTTAGCCAGAAACATAGAAAAGTATAGTTCACAACTAGTGAACATACCTCACACTATACAATGAATCAGAATCCAAAAATCTAGATATGGCATCTTTCAACAAACATGATCAACATATCTAAACCACACAAACATAGGAGAAAAACTTGGAGAAACCAATGAACACCTACAACCTTTCTTCAATATAATTTTCTCAATATCCTCAACATAAATAGCTAATAACTTGCATCCATGACATTAATGACAATAGTAACCAATTGATAACCAAATGACTAGTTGACATCAATGAAAACACCTTCATTCTTGAAACACACAAGACACCTATTACTATTAAAAAGTTTGGTTAAGAAATATTTCACTTCCTCCTAATTATTTTACAATGATGCCAATTAGCCATTGCAAATTAGTTGCAAAAAACACTATTAATGGAAAAATAAATTTAAACATGTTGGCATCGAAATTACAAGATTAGATGTTATCAATGGCATGATGCTTATATGTATCTCACATCATAATAATTTCATGGATACTTAAGCATTAAATTTTTTACATCCATCCATCATATGCATAAAAATACACTCCCACATAAGAAATTACCACAAATTTTATAACATTTATGACTACATAATCAAATAAAAAAATCTACCCATCATAGTGAAGAGACAAAATTGAAGAAAACATATGGTATTGTCATCACGGGATTGAAAGCTAAATCATAAATTTCCATCAAAGGAAATTTTTAGTACATATAATACCATAAAATCTACTAATGGAATTAGACTTATATCAAACAATGAAATATAGGCAAGTAGTATCTGTATACACTTAAAAATGGTCATATCACATTGTCTGGTAATTAATTAAATATTTTTAATATTTAATTAAAATCTTTTGATTCTATCTACATATAAATAAATTTAAATAATTTATTTATATTGTTCATGATTTCATTTCGATTAGATATTTAATCACCTTTTCATATTCATTTCTTAATTAATTAAATAAATGTTACAATTTATTTATATTAATTATCATATAATCTTAGTTTGAATATTTTATTAAAATAAAGATTAAAATATTATAATTCTTCTAAATATCATTTATAATTAAATATTCCAAAATATTTGATTATTTCCTCTAATCCAATATTCATTTTAAAATCATTTCAAAATTCCTCCAATTCAATTCAAAAATCTATTCATAATTAAATATTTCCAAAAATATTTAATTAAATTCTTCTAAATATTTCAAAAATCTTCTAAAGTCACATCATGATTAAATATTACAAAATATTTAATTAATTCCTCTATAGTTTTCAAAAATCAAAAATCAAATATCAAAAGTAATAAATAAAATTAAATAAATTTAAATATTTATTTAATTTGGGATTTATCTTCAACTCCCGGGAAACAAACTGCCAAAACAGAAAATTAAATTTCTCTGTTCCTGTGCAGGCTTGTTCCCGTGGGTTGAAGACAAGCTTCCATTCTTCTCTCCAACCTCTCAACCTCCCCCATTTTCTTCTCAACCTCTCAATCTCTCACCATTCAAACTTACCAGACAATTCATAGCCGTAGATTCTTGCCAGCCGGGATGAAGCCTGCAAAAATCTATAAATACAGCTGCCGGGAGCTCCAAATCATATAGAATTTTAAGCAAGTAAATTATAGGCAAATTGCAAGTAGCATTAGCATTCATAGAGCATTTTCATAGCAATAGCATAGAATCATAGCATAATAGCAGTAGAATCATGACATTTTCAATTCACAACCCCTGTCCATATTCATCTGCATTTTCACTTTCATCAGCATCTAGAATAGTTTTCTTTTGCATACTCGTTCTGCAGCAGCCATTTGGAGAAGCTTACACAATCTGAGAGCCAAAAAGCTTCAAAAGAATCTCTGTGGATAGAGAAAAATGGGACAGCACTGAAAGATTTTGTTTATTTAAATTTAGTTCAATTTCTTTAGTTTAAGGTTCCATTTAGTGTTTTATGTTTTCATTTAGATTACAATTAAGCATATACACATTTTTGGCGCCCACCGTGGGGCCTATGCCCCCTTTTTAATGTTTTGTTTGCAGTTTTTTTGACAGGTTACAGGAAAAACAGCGGAATAGCGCAGACGACACGTTTTTGGAATAACACTTCCAGTTTAGCGCCCGTGAAGTATGTTTCAGCGCCCGTGAAGTCTGTTTCAGCGTCCGTGAAGTATGTTTCAGCGCCCGTGAAGTATGTTTCAGCGCCCGTAAAGACTGTTTCAGCGCCCGTGAAGTATGTTTCAGCGCCCGTAAAGACTGTTTTAGCGCCCTTAAAGACTGTTTTAGCGCCCGTAACTATTCTTTCAGCGCCCGTGACGAGTATTACAGCGCCCGTAATATGTTTTGCAGCGCAAATTTTTAGAAGACTGTAATCTGTAATCTGTAACTTTAGTTTAGTTTAACTGACTCCGACGCAGCCGCGGACAGTTATTAAAAAAAAATTAAAATTTTTTTTATCAATCCTAGGGTAGACATCTAAAGCATAAAATTTATCAATCCTAGGGTAGCCATCTAAAGCATAAAAATTTATCAATCCTAGGGTAGTCATCAAAAAGCATAAAATAAAGCAATCCTAGGATAGATACTTCATTTTTCAATTTAAGCTTAAAATGAATTTTCTGTTTATGTGAAGCAACATCTTCACTTAGTTAGAAATTTTTTATTTTGGTGCTTAACAATTGAACCTAGTGTTTGCTTTGTTCTCAGTGATAGGCCTATGCTCTCCCCTTAACTGGGTGATCAAAATGCCAAACTCACTTATTTATTTTTATGCATCTTTAAGCTTTGTTAAAACCTTGTAGAGAGCCTGCTCTTGTGGGAAAAAGTACTCACCCAAGAGGAACGACTCAAGTGGGTTCAAGCCAAAGCCAGGCTATTCCACCCCACTATAAAATTTAAAGCAAAATTGGGGAAACCCTCTTTTGACGGTAGTGTGCATTGATAACCATCCCCAAAGCCTTTGTTCTAAA
Source organism: Sequoia sempervirens (assembly GCA_007258455.2). NCBI lineage: Eukaryota > Viridiplantae > Streptophyta > Pinopsida > Cupressales > Cupressaceae > Sequoia > Sequoia sempervirens. Next base: position 7,350 of record VDFB02341795.1, read on the forward strand.
GGTAGGGAGGTCTCTCGAGGGAGTCTATCATTTGCCGCACCGAACGGAAATCCTTACTACGAACCTAGTGTAGTAACTAACCGAGTCAGTTTCGAACATTGTTTCAATCACAGTGCAGGGGAGGGAAGAATCTACCCCCAAGATACTCACCATATAACTGCCAAGGATTGTTTGCTCAGGGGATCCGGTATCCACTTCCGTCACTCTGAGTACGCACCTGGAAAAGACAAAAACACGGGCGCCCTTTCGGGGGTGACACGGCTGTGTGAGTCGACGCAGTTTTAAGATGTGGGCTGTTGATTGCTATGATGACCTACTTGAGCATTTAAGAGTGAGTCTGTTTGAAGTGCTTGTCATGTGTAAAACCTGTTAAAACAATTTTTGAAAAACATTTTGGTTACACACTTGATGTTTAGAATAGGACTTAAAACAACATTTTTAACTTGTTTGATGTGTTTTCATTACATTAATTTAGATAAAGATCATCCAAAACACTCATTATCATATTGATCAATCTCATGTTACGAGATTGGAAATCTACAAAATTTGTAAAGAAATCCGTTTCCAAAAGGATTAAGAAGCCAAAGAAACCTCTCAACCACAAGAAATTATTGAAGAAACAAAAATTCTTATATCAAAGTCGAAAAGTTTTACTTAAATATAGAACCTTTCTTCATAGGTATCATGATTGTGTTAGAGGTCTTTCAGATGATTATGCCATAGAGCCCTTGTATTCACAAGCTTATTTTCAAAGAAGAGCCCTTTCTCAAAGGCATAACCATAGTCAACGCATCCGTTTTAGTTATATTCCCCAACCAGCAATCGAATACTCTACTCGTCCAAATCAAATCTTACAATAGAGAACTTAGAATACATTAGGCATCTATCACAAAATCCATCTTTTTACAAAGCCATGATCAAAACTTCATAAAGTGCAAAAATTATCATTTTCTTGATCTTTTGCTTATATTCCCACTAACAGGATTTTCATCCTTTCACTTAGGGAACAACACAAGCTATAAGATTAGAAAATTTCGTATAAGTCATAGAATTTTCATTCTATTCTGACTTTTATACATACCACATCAATTGCACTATTTCACTCTTTTGATCAAAAGTAAGTAAAATTTGGAGTAAAATCTATGCCTGTTCTCACAAGATCTCAAAAACAAATGGAAAAAGACGAGGGAGAAACTACAACTAGTAAAATGGGTGATCGAAATGAAAAAGAAGAGGAAACATTTAATCTTGATGAGATAACGGAAGAAAAGCTTCAAGAAGCAGAACAAGATCCTCAATTCCATACTCTTATGGAGAGAATCCTAGAACGTAACAAAGAAAAATATTTTCTTACATTAGCTAATCAAGGAGCTAAGTTGCCTCACACCTTTGACATAGAGGGGATTAAACAAAATCCTGAAAATCCTCCTAATGACTTTAGTGCTCTTAACCAACAGATAAAAGAATTACAAGGGCAAATAAAGGAAATGCAAGGAGGTACAACAAAGAAATATGTTTTGGAAGACATATCTCCTTATCCATTTGATAGGAGTCTTCAAATGATCCCATTTCCAAAACATTGCGAAATTCCTAAGTATGATAGGTATAATGGAAAAACTGATCCCATAGACCATGTTAGGGATTTCCGAAACATGAGTCTTGAATTCGCCTATGATGATACTTACTTGATGCGATTATTTCCATGAAGTCTAGGTGTACAATCCATGGAGTGGCTTTCAAAAATCACTCCACCTATCAAAACTTTTGAGGAGTTGATAAATCAGTTTATCTCACAATACTCCTACAATATTCAACATCAAATAACAATGCTTGATCTTTGTAAAGTGAAACAAAAAGTAGGAGAACCCTTTACTACATTTTTACAAAGATGGAGAAGGTTATTTGCACGATATTCTCGTCCTATTCCTGAAAAGGAAAAGATGGATATTTTTATCAATAGTCTTGATCCAGAATTAAGCTATAGGCTTAACCTTCATTGTCCTCATAACTTTGAAAAACTGATTGAAAATGCAATCACTATTGAAGGGGCCTTGGTTAAAAGGGGAGTGATAAAACTTGATAATCCAAGTACATCAAATCAAAACAACGATAAAACAAGGTTTTGGAATAGAAACAAAAATGTTGTTAATGATGGTATAGTGGATGCAAATAATTTACGAACAAGACCATCCGTTTTCAATCTATCAAGTGCTCCAAGAAACAATTCACAAGGAAATACAATTCAACAAGGAAACAACAATCAACAAGGACAAATTTCCAAGCAAGAGAACATGACCAATCAAAATACCAATCAAAATCGTGGTAATTTCAATAATAATCTTGGCAATACCCAAATATCAAATCCGTCTAGACCTTCATTCTTTTCAAATCGACGGACTTTTACTGCTTTGGGTCAATCTCTTGAATCTGCTCTCAAGGAACTTCTTGATAATAAGGTTATCACTTTACCACCACAAAGAGATTATGAGCCACGAGTTAAACCACCATCATGGAATGACTCGTATTATTGCAATTATCATCGATGTAAAGGTCATAGAACAAACAATTGTCAAGCTTTGAAAAATCTAGTACAAGATTTAATTGACAATGGTACTATTACAATTGAGGGACATCATACCAATGATGATCATCAAGCATTCAAAGATCCTTTGCCAAACTACCAAAAGGGGGAAACATCGGATACCAAAGCCAAAAGCATACATAATGTTGAAGACAATATAATCCGCCATATTTACACAGATGATAATCGGATTAATGTTATCAAAATTAAAGGAAAACAAGAATATCAACAGGTTAATGTAACAACAAGAGGTCAAGCAAAGGTTGTTTTAAAAGGAAGTTCGTCTAAAACAACTATTTCTTCTCCAACTCAATATAATCTGGTTGATCAATTGAGAACAACATCAGCTCAAATTTCTATTCTTGAACTTCTTAAAATATCCCCTATACACAAAAATATTTTAGAAGAAGCGCTTGTGAACACAACTGTTGATACTGATCTAGATGCAAACAGATTTCAAGCCATGGTGGGACATTTGTCTTCCCCCACTTGTCTTTCATTTTCCGATAAAGATGATGCTTCTATAACACATCCACATAATTCCTCGCTCTATCTTGAAGTCATGATCCATAAACATCGAATTAGACGTGTCTTAATAGATGGAGGAGCCGGTTTGAATATTTGTACCTTAAAATTGATAAATGCCTTAGGAATTTCAGAAAATGAAATTGATTCACGAAGGAAGATAACCATTAAGGCATATGATGATGAAGAAAGAGCTTCTAAGGGATTAATATTGCTACCTATCAGAGTGGGACCTGTTGTGAAGAATACTTTTTGTCAGGTTCTAGATCGAGATCTGTCTTATAACATACTTTTGGGTCGTCCGTGGATCCATGATATGCAAGCCGTACCATCAACATATCATCAATGTATCAAGTTTCCATATGATGGACAAGAAATAACTATACAAGCTGATTACAATAGTACCCAAACTTGTTCCAATCTTAGGGTGAGTCAAGATGTCTTTGTGCCACACAATAGAGAAGCTCTTGTTGTTTCTTCTTCTAATCTACAAGTCCAATTGCAAGAATTGACAAAGAATCTTGATACTAAACTGAAGTTTAAAGACAAAGGGGTAGGTGAATATTCACTATCTCTTTCTACTTTACCTCCTTCTCCAAGATCACATGGTTTACCAAATCAAAAGATTGTGACTCCTTCTACATCTCAAACTTCCGTGCCAATCACAAAGTTTGATGGAAAATTCATTAGAGCTAATACCACTGAAGAAGAAGCTGAAGATAGGGACATCTTAAATTGGCTATACAAAGATGAAGAAGAATCTCTCTTACACATTAAGTTACCTAAAGAACAATATGGTAAAGGGTACGCTATCATGCAAAAGATGGGTTATGAAGGCAATGGTCCTATAGGGAAACGAAGAGAAGGAATTGTGGAACCAATTCAGCCTATTTCAAAGCATTCAAGTGATAAAACAGGACTTGGATATGGTAAAGATAAAGAAGAACTTACTTCACAGCAGACATCATTAGTTCATAAAGGAGAATCTGTGTCAGATAAATCTCATGAATCAGTTTTCCAATTGCAAAATAGTTCAGATACTGATTCTAATGAATATGAATGGGACACCATTTATAATGATGAATTCTGGAGGGATAAACAAATTGATACTATACATAAATATGCACCTGTTCTTATACAAGGAGAAGGTTCAAGGCCTCCACTCGATTATGTTTTACAAAGCGATCATGACTCAAGTGAGGAAGAATCAGATTCTAACGAGATTGATAATCAACAGGAGAATACCATCACAGACCTTGTTTACCATGAGGATGACAACCATATCATGACTTTGACAATACAAGACCTTACCCAACCTAATGATCCTATGCCTTTAGTTTATCCAGAACTTATAGATTGGGACATTGATGCACCTATCCATATTCCTACATTCAGTAATGATGAAGATGTTATAACTTTCCTTTGTTCCTCAAATGAAGAAAACAATTGTTTCATTCAAGAATCTTATACTCATGATTTTGACAAGGAGAGTGTCAAGTCTCTTAGCTGCAAAATAAATGAAATAAAAGATGGATCTATTGATGAAAACCGAAAAAAGGCAGTGATAGATCAAAACAAAAGAAAAATAAAGAGCGAATCTGACAGTGAAAACCTTTCTGAGGCATTGAAGGATGAGAAACTTGACACTCTTCCCAAGTATTATCATGAAAGATCTTCTATTTTGATTGAACCAATGGAATCAATCAACATAAGTACAGCAGAGCAGCCAAAAGTTTTGCAAATTGCAGCATCATTAACAGTTGAAGAAGTCCAGAAATTCATGCAATTCTTGAAGGATAATCAAATTAACTTTGCTTGGTCATATGTTGATATGCCAGGGTTAGATCCTAATTTGATAATGCATCATTTATCTATCAAACCTGCGATAAAACCTGTAAAGAAAAAGCTCAAAAAGATGCATTCACATGTTGCATTATTGGTCAAGGAAGAATTAAAGAAGCTTTTAGATGTTGGATTCATTTGAACTATTGACTATGCAGAATGGATTTCAAACATTGTACCTGTTTCAAAGCCAGATGGAAGGATCAGAGTTTGTACAGATTTCAGGGATTTAAATAAAGCATGCCCTAAAGATGATTTTCCTTTACCTAACATAGATTTGATTGTAGACTTAACTGCTGGTCATGCAATGTATTCATTAATGGATGGATTCTCAGGATACAACCAAATAAAAATTGCACCAGAAGATCAAGATAAAACAGCGTTCACATGTCCTTGGGGTACTTATTGCTGGAATGTAATGCCATTCGGGTTAAAGAATGCTGGAGCTACTTATCAAAGATCAATGACAACTATTTTTCATGATATGATGCATACATTCATGGAAGATTATGTTGACGATTTACTTGCTAAATCTCATACACGAGATGAACACCTTGAAATCTTGTCAAAAATCTTTGTCAGAATGGAAAAATTCAATGTTCAACTGAATCCAAAGAAATGTCTCTTCGGTGTTACATATGGAAAACTCCTAGGGTACATTATTTCAGAAAAGGGTATAGAAGTTGATCCAGAAAAGGTACAAGCTATAATGGATATGCCTCCACCACGAAATATCAGTCAATTAAGATCCTTACAAGGAAGATTACAGTCCATTAGAAGGTTTATAGCTCAACTAGCAGACAAAAGCTTGCCATTCACACATCTATTGCATAAAAATGTTCCATTTAAATGGGATGACAAATGTGAAGTAGCATTCAATCAGATTAAGCAATATCTTACACATCCACCAGTTCTAATTCCGCCTATTCCAGGAGAGCCGCTTATACTTTATATTTCAGCAACAGAAGTATCTTTGGGTGCATTGCTAGCACAAGAAGACTCTACAGGTAAAGAAAGGGCTATATATTATATCAGCAGAACCTTAACAAGACATGAGTTAAATTACAGTTTCATTGAAAAAGCTTGTCTTGCAGTAGTGTTTGCTTCTCAAAAGTGGCGACATTATATGTTGACTCATACAGTTAAGCTGATAACAAAGATAGATCCATTGAAATACCTATTAAGCAGAGCCACTTTAACAGGAAGACTTGCAAAATGGGTAATGATCTTAAGTGAGTTTGATATTCACTATGTAGATCGAAAAGCGATTAAAGGACAGGTCATTGCAGATCAGTTAGCTGAAGCTCCTTTACAAGAAGACAATCCAATGCATATTGAGTTTCCTGATGCAGATGTCTTTACAGCAACAATTCAGAGACCGTGGGCATTATACTTTGATGGATCTTATACACAATATGGCTCGGGGGTAGGGATTCTTTTTGTTACACCTGAAGGACATACCATCTCATGATCATATCGGTTGATGTTTCCTTGCACAAATAACATAGTAGAATATGAGGCATTACTCATAGGATTAAAGATAGCTTTGGAATGGCAGATTACAGAGCTGGAAGTTTATGGTGATTCACAACTTATCATTAATCAAATTAATGATGACTATCAAACCAAAGATGATAAGTTGCTACCATACAAAAACATGGTGGATGATTATAAGAAATATTTTGTGTCAATCAAGTTTTCACAAATATCAAGAATTGACAATAAAGCTGCAGATGCAATGGCTACCATTGCTTCTTTATTACAAATATCAGAAGATCAAACCAAGTATGAATTCTTGGTGGAACAATTGTTTTCTCCTGCATATGATAATCCTGAAACCCAAGTTATATGTCATTTAACCGGTTCAGATTCACCCTTATATGGCAAAACTTATACCTATTTGAAAGATAACATCTTGCCTTTAGATTTATCCCGCAACCAAAAATAGAATTTCATACGCCAATCATCCCGTTATACCTTAATTGCCAATATCCTTTATAGACGTGGTCTTGATGGTACACTCCTTAGATGTCTTGAACGTGACGAATCTGAAAAAGCCTTACAAGAGGTTCACGGTGGTATTTGTGGAACTCACTCAAGTGGTTTGACCTTAGCGAAGAAACTTGTCAGAATGGGATACTATTGGCCTACCATGGAGCAAGATTCTTTTACTTTTGTTAAGAAGTGTTCTAAATGCCAGATCCATGGGAATCTTATTCATGCACCTGCACAAGAATTGCAGCCTTTTATTTCAACATGGCCTTTTTCTCAGTGGGGATTAGATCTTGTTGGTAAAATACATCCTTCATCGTCAAATGGTCATAAGTTTATCATCACAGCTACTGAGTATTTTACAAAATGGATTGAGGTTGTTCCTCTAACAACAGTGACTGGTAAACAGATATCTTCATTTATCTTGAATTACATTATTTGTAGATATGGAATTCCTAATTCTATTGTTACTGATAATGGAAGACCTTTTAAGAATCAGGATGTTGATGAACTTTGTGAAAGATTTCATATCCAACACAGGTACTCTACACCTTATTATCCACAGGGTAATGGTCAAGCAGAAGCTTCTAACAAAACCATTTTGAAGATATTGAAGAAGACAGTAAATGATGCTGGACGTGATTGGCATGTTCAACTCAACCCAGCTTTGTGGGCATATAGAACTAGTATTCGCACACCAACAGGAGCTACACCATATGCTTTAGTCTATGGAGCAGAAGCGATCTTACCATTGGAAGTTGAAATACCTTCGCTTAGGGTTTCACTTAAGGGATTGATAAGTGATGAAGACTACCGAGTTTCTCGCCTTCAAGAACTCGAACTGTTAGATGAAAGACGCCAACATGCAGCTGATCACTTGAAAGGTTATCAACAAGTCATGTCTCGTAGTTATAACCACAGAGTTAAACCACGGGCATTTCAAGTGGGTGACTTAGTTTTGAGGGAAAATCCACGTAATCAGCAAGATAGAGAAAAGAAAGGCAAATTTGAACCTAATTGGCTTGGTCCATTTGTTATTGTAGCAGCATATGGTTCTGGAGCATATCAGTTATCCACATCAGAGGGGGACCTGTTTGAAGAGCCAATCAATAGTATTCATCTTAAGAAGTTCTATGTCTAAAAAGTCCTGAAAAAATCAAAAAAATCATAAAAAGTCCTGAAAAAATCAAAAAAATCAGAAAAATCTTGAAAAAGTGCAATAAAAACAAGTGGTGAAAACTTGGCAAACAAGCGCTACTTGTGATCGAAATGGGCTCCTCCATTTATTAGTTTATGTCTTATTTTCACTTTAGGCATCATTCATCCACGTCTATCATCTGTAAATATCTTTCATTATCCATACCATGTAGTGGGAATCTTTAGGTTTCATCATGGCTTGATGAAATTTGTACATATCTTTTATCTTTAGGTTGTGTTTACACTGGGGGCAAAACAAAGAAACATACAAGAGAGAGGCAACGAGCTTTCAAAATATCACAAGCAGACAAATAACAGCTTGACAAAACAAAATGAACATTGTCAAATCAAATCAATCACAAACATGTTTATGCCAATGAGAATCAAAAACAACATGATCCAAACAACTATCGAAGTGAGAATATCAATGATGATAACCAAATTGGATGATCTTAATCTGAATAAATGTTTGAAATGCCTTAAACAGGATTTGAATGGTTGTTTGATTTTCTATCATATCTCTGGAGTAATTCGATGATGTACTGAACTAGAAAAGCAAGGAAGGAGTATGATTTTTCTTTGTCTTCTGTTTGTGAGGAAACTCATTAGTACTATGCAAATTGGTCACGAGACATGCTCTACTATGGATCATGGATGACATTTCGGAATTTGCATGGGAAAAGGGTTAACTCTTGTCTGTTTATGCAAGCAATACTCAGGTCATCTTGGTTCAATTATACCTAGATGCTTGTATTAACTTGCTATATTAAAAATCATGAAAGCAATACTCAGGTCATCACTGGTGCTAACATACCCTTTGATGCTTGTATTAACTTTCAACATTTCAAAGCTCTATGATGATACAAAAAGCATGTATAATCTCTCCAAATGGCAATATTGTATGAATGTCCTGCATGGTTAGTATAGATTGCATTCGTGATTAGAATTTGCATCTTGCATTCATAGATTCCTAAAAGTTGGCAAAGAATCAAAGATTTATATCTTTTCAAATATGACTGAGTATATTTTGACATTCACAAAACATTATTTCATACATTATTGCATTAGACAATCATCTATCATAAACATCATACATTCATTTATCTCATACCATCATGTATATAAATAATCATAAATCATGAAGCCATCATATAGTACACATCATATATATATATATATCATGTAAAATCATCACTACATTTCATATATTTCAAAAATGCATGTCAAAATGTACAAGGATGTCAAACTACAAATGATATAATATCATCAAAAATGTGATCATCTCACGGTGTATACGAAATGTCTCAACAGAATATCATAAAAGAAATCATATACAATGCACTAGGCAGAGCTATCCTATGATGGAGCTGGCCTAGGACCTGTACCACCTGCCCCTGATGGACCTGTATCACCTGCCCCTGATGGACCTACTCCGCCTGACCCCGGTGGCCCTCTAGGAGGTAATGGCTGTGTCACACCCTTGCTGGTAGTACGAGAGCGACCATGAGTAGATCGTGACTGAGTGTAGCTCTCTCTCTGCTCAGCTGGGACTGCATCATGATATCTGGTGCGATAAAACTCTGCCTCTCGAGTAGCTCTTGTAACCTCTCTCATCATATCACCTGGAAAAGTGCTACCTACCACTCTCTGTAGGCTATCTGCTAAGGCAATGGCCTGCTCACCCCGCTGTCTAGCTGCATCTCTCTCGGCAGTGATCGAAGTCACCTGACCCTGCAACTGTGAAATCAAGGCCTGTGCCTGTGATAGCTGAGCCTGTAAGCTCTATACTGTGCTCTGCAAAGAGGATATCTGACTCGCTGCTGTCAGATCTACTGACGGGGATGGGTCAGTATGCCTCATCCGTGGTCCACCTCTGCCTGCCCTACCTCCTCTACCACCTCTCCTGCCGCCTCTCCTGCCACCCCTACCATCATCACCATCATCTCCATCTGAGTCATCATCTCCACTACCCTCCTTGTCCTCACTGTCCTCTGAATCATCATCACCTGACTCTGAGTCTCTCTGTCAATGTCTCTATCCAATGACAGGAGCGACAGCCTCATCAGAATCAAACATACGTGGAGGAGGATGCTGTAGAACATACTGCACATACTCTGGTGTCGCCCCTGCATCCAGAACATCCACCTGGTAGTCCCACATCTGTGCACCTAAACTGATAAACTCTGCCACCGCTGCATCATAAGAGATCCGTGGGCCCCACACTGCAAGCTCTGCCTGTCGCCGTGCATAAATAGCTGAACCAACAGGCATACCCTGAGTCCGACCAAACTGTCGCAATACACGTCCAGCAAGAAATCTCTCCAAGATCCATGTGGTCCATCTAATCAAAAATCTGGAAGTGCATACAAAAGGCATCTCCCTCGCATCCTCTAGCCATGGCTCACAATCCAAATATGGCCTCCAACATACTATGTCCAAACTATCTAAAAGCCGCTGCCAATACACTAGTTTGCCCAGTCTAGGCTGAGCAATAATATGTGAATATCTCCATCTGTATGCTCGACCAGCTGGTCGCTCTCCTCGAGTCAATGGACGTAACACTGCAAAATGCTCCCATGCCCATATCTGTAATAATGAACATCCGACAGCAAAACTCCAGCCTCTACCATATACGATATGATCTAGCTCGTCATATAAGTGGGCTAGCATACAGGTACCCCATGCATATCGTGTGCCCTGCATCACCATGCTCTCTAAGACACGACCCCATCCTATCGCGAACCACTTCGACCTATGGTCGGGGCACAACACACCTCCAATGAATCCTGCAAGCATAGCTGGTAAAGGTGGATAGGCATCTGTAATCTCACCCCATGGGATGAAGTACCCAGCAATCTGATCATCTCTGAATATTTGTCTCAAAGCAAGAGTACCTCCAGCCTCTCGTCTGTCAAAAACAACAATCTCTCCCATCACTGGGATCCGTAGGATGCGATATACGTCCTCGGGAGTCACTATAATCTCGCCGGTCGGTAAATGAAAGGTGTTGGTGTCGCTATGCCACCTCTCTGCAAGTGCTGTCAATAGAGCCCTATTGAGGCGAACCTCGGGCATATCAAGTAATGAAGTCAAACCACAAGCATCGATCACATCTCTATCAGACTCTAATAAATGAGGAATCAATGACCATGTGCTCGGGAAAGTCTCTCGTACCTACAAGACACCTAGTCTCTCCTGTTCACATACATCATCAAAACAACATCAATATCAAATCATCTTAACGTATCAATCCAAAATGAATCAATCAAATTATTTTTTTTTCATCATCATGGAACACAAATAATCAACATCAAGTTTCTTTCTAACAACTTTAGGAGAAAACTTATCTATCCTATTTGTTTTTAACAACTTTAAAAGCAAATTTATCAGCTACTATTTGTTCTCCAACAATTTGGGAAACAAATTTATCATGTGGAACAAAAAGCACTACAATACTAATTGTGGGCACTACAAAATTCCTTATCAGAGCTAAAGAAAATTTTGCGCTACAGAATCAATCAAGAGCGCTACAAAACTTATCATATGCGCTATGAAATATTTTGCACTACAAGACATATCAAAAGCGCTGTAATAGGTTTCAAGTGCGCTAAGAAATCAATAGCGCTACAATACATATCATATGCGCTACGAAATAGTTCACGGGCGCTACAGTATTAAACGCGCTATGGAAAATTTCAAATGCGCTACGATACGCCTTAAGGGCGCTACAGTATTAAACGCGCTATGAAAATTATTGATTGCGCTATGAAAAACCTTAAGAGCGCTAAAACTCAAAAACTTTTATAATAAACATTAGAAACGTGCGCAAAAACAAAATTTTTGAAAGACAGGAATTTGCGAGACACATACCAGAGGTCCGTAGTGCGCCGGCCGCTGATGACGTCGGATACGCTCGAAACGGTGCAGGTGAACTGGAAGTGCCATGATTATCCACTCAGAGCTCAATATTTGCAAATTTTACTAGGTTAAAATTGAAAATGACATGGAAAATGACATTTTTAACCTATATAATGGTAAAATTGGGGCATTTTATCATATTTTCACATCCCAGGGGAAATTTCTTCATCAAATTTTTATTTCATATCTTATCAGGGCAATTTCTTCATATCATAAGTTTTGAACGATAAATTGACATCTTTAAAATCATCAAAATTCAAAATTCAAAATTCAAAATTCAAAAAAAAAATTCAAAAATTCAAATATCGATTCATCGTTCGCGGGGGCATACATCTATCAACATTTCAAATCAATATTTGGGGCAAAATTTCAAAATTCTTTGAAGTAATGCGTAAAACACATCACTTCAAAGAGGGGCAAAATGTATACACTTAAAAATGGTGATATCACATTGTCTGGTAATTAATTAAATATTTTTAATATTTAATTAAAATCTTTTGATTCTATCTACCTATAAATAAATTTAAATAATTTATTTATATTGTTCATGATTTCATTTTGATTAAATATTTAATCACCTTTTCATATTCATTTCTTAATTAATTAAATAAATGTAACAATTTATTTATATTAATTATCATATAATCTTAGTTTGAATATTTTATTCAAATAAAGATTAAAATATTATAATTCTTCTAAATATCATTTATAATTAAATATTCCAAAATATTTGATTATTTCCTCTAATCCAATATTCATTTTCAAATCATTTCAAAATTCCTCCAATTCAATTCAAAAATCTATTCATAATTAAATATTTCCAAAAATATTTAATTAAATTCTTCTAAATATTTCGAAAATCTTCTAAAGCCACATCATGATTAAATATTACAAAATATTTAATTAATTCTTCTATAGTTTTCAAAAATCAAAAAATCAAATATCAAAAGCAATAAATGAAATTAAATAAATTTAAATATTTATTTAATTTGGGATTTATCTTCAACTCCCGAGAAACAAACTGCCAAAACAGAAAATTAAATTTCTCTGTTTCTATGCAGGCTTGTTCCCGTGGGTTGAAGACAGGATTCCATTCTTCTCTCCAACCTCTCAACCTCCTCCATTTTCTTCTCAACCTCTCAATCTCTCACCATTCAAACTTACCAGACAAATTCACAGCCGTAGATTCTTGCCAGCCGGGATGGAGCCTGCAAAAAAATCTATAAATACAGCTGCCGGGAGCTCCAAAATGATATAGAATTTGAAGCAAGTAAATTATAGGCAAATTGCATAGTATTCCCAGCATTCATAGAGCATTTTCATAGCATAATAGCATAGAATCATAGCATAATAGCAGTAGAATCATGACATTTTCAATTCACAGCCCCTGTACATAATCTACAGCCCCTGTCCATATTCATCTGCATTTTCACTTTCATCAGCATCTAGAATAGTTTTCTTTTGCATACTCGTTCTGCAGCAGCCATTTGGAGAATCTTACACAATCTGAGAGCCAAAAAGCTTCAAAAGAATCTCTGTGGATAGAGAAAAATGGGACAGCACTGAAGGATTTTGTTTATTTAAATTTAGTTCAATTTCTTTAGTTTAAGGTTTCATTTAGTGTTTTTATGTTTTCATTTAGATTACAATTAAGCATATACACAGTATCCTTTTGTCACTATCATCCATCCAACAAGTAATGCACACACAAGTCCTTTGTTGTCAAGATCTGCAACATAAATTTTTGGTAAATGCTTCAAATGTCATCAATTGTATACATCCATCATAATACTTAACCATAAATTTTAGGTGTAATATGCTATGACTCTCTTGTTCAATTAGGGTTTTCACCTAAAGGAAAGAGATAGATCCCACACCAAAACCTAGGTAATTCACTCAAACTAATGTAAGTATAATGGAAATATAAATGAAATTAATTGATCAAAGCTATTGATCATTAAGTGAACACAATTGAAATGCATCTTGTTGGAAAAGACATTATGATATGCAAAACCACCTAAAAATGAAAGAAAACTATAACAAAATTTGATGAAAATGGAAGTGTGCACTTGAGAACTTGGTGGAGACTGGAAATGAGTTCTTGAATGTTGATGCTAGAAATTAGGCCTACAGGGACTCATTCACCATTTTGGGCGAATTGGTCCTAGATCTGTGAAATTGTTCCCGAGCCCATTTTAGACAAAAGGGTATCTAAAACTATAGAAAACCCTATTTAGACATGGAAGTGGGACTCATTCACCATCAATGGTGAATTATTCCACTTTTGAATTTCTAAAAATCCAAAAGTGGAAACTGAAGTCTCCAGTTAGTACTTTGGTTCCTGACAGGTCTCCACTTGTGAAAGTTTAGGTCTGAAAGTGACTATTTGTTGCTATTTTTACTTGTTCAACAAGGAGATGTCTTCAAAACCTTTGTAACTTGATTTTCAATTATTTCTAATCCTTTAAGATGCCTAAATATGCAAACACATGAGCAGAGAGAGAAATGTTGGATGTTAGGGCATGGGGGTTTTCCTTGGTCAAACCCCTTTTTAGGTAATTAAACCAAAATGAGGAAAGAATGTAATGAAGCATGCAATAATGGAGTTATTACCTTGCCATGATGATTGATCTTGGATTTGTACAATAAAACATGAATAATCTACCCTTGAACGTCTTAGAGTGTTATCTTGATTACTTAGAATGCTAAAACCCTAGCTTGTTTGGCTTAAGAAAATGATGAGTGATGAATGAATAATGAATGTGTTAAAGTTATGTTGAAGTAGGGTTTAGAGGCTTGTATTTCTAGGAAACCCTCATAATTTACTTGTTAATTTGATCCCCAAGGTTGACATGGAGAAAAATTAAACTTAAAACTTAATTTTTCCATCTACAACCTCGAAAATGGCTCAAATGGGACTCATTCACCATTAAGGGCGAATGGGTCCCACAGGGGCCATTTTTGCTAGCTATAATGTCAAGAAGTAAGAAAATCAAGTTTATATGATGATTATGTCAGTTATTTGAACAAATTATGCTTCAGGATGCACAATATGGGATCATAGGGGCCTATTAATGATGATGTAATGGGTGGATAAGGCCAAGGGCACAAAATTCAATGTGAAAGTGTGATTAAATACACTTTATAATACTAAAATAAGTCCACTTAGCCTAGAAAGGCACAACATTCAATGTGAATGTGTAAATCACATTACAACACTAGATTAAAGTCAATTTTAAATTTTAAGCCTTCTAGATTGATGTGATAATACAATTAAATATATTTTATGTTGTTTAATTAAGGGAAAATGAGTTCATTACGTCTAGAGAGGTGTGAATGTCTTTGAAAACACTTTACAACACCTTTGCAGTACATTGATAGATACATTTTATTGAGTTTTCAAGGGTCCAAGACCTAGTGTGGATGTGTAAAATACCCCACAACACTAGATCAAGGTGTCATTAAGTCCAATATATCATCAATTATTCCCATATCAAGAAAGAAATAATTTTTTCTATAGTACATTTATCTCCCACTTTAGTGAGAGGATGAACTTGCTTCAAACTCACACTAAAGTAGACATTCAAGATCGATCCAATCATACCCATGCAAATGGTCTAGGATGACAAGGATGAAGGAAGTGAACAAGCCCCTAGGATCCAAGATCCTAAGTCAAACCAACATAAGTGAAAAAGGTGCAACAAAACAAGAAATTCTATCATGCAATCACAAGAACTAAAAGGAAGAGAAGAGCAAAAATAAAAAGGTGGATCAAGCTTCAACCATTTGTCCAACAAATTGTGGATCAAATCTAGCTTGTTTTTCCAAAAATTCATACTCACTATAAGGTGACATAACTCTTGGTTGTCCACTGGGTGAGAAGTCCTAAGAGGTGAGACACATATGGCTGATATGTGCTCACACACATGTAGGTAGCTATAGGGAAATGCATGCCTCAAAGTGGGCTTTCTGCTCAACCATACCAAAGTTATACCTCCTGATAATTTTAATAAGGTACCACAAAGATGATCTTCGAGCTCTATGAGGTAAGAAAAACTTTGTATGCTTGACACTCATAGAAATTTTAGGTGGTGTAAGGAATGTTCAAAGGGATTTTTCTTAGTTTGTGTGAGGTCTCAGCTTAGGGGACATTGTGCAATGTCTACAAGAGGGGATGTGTCAAAAAAGTATCATGCTCTTGGAGGGAATTGGGCCTAATGACACCACCAAGAAGAGGACACATCACAAGAAGAAATAAATCACACAATGAAATGTGAGCGTCAATGTATGCCCCCACTTTAAAGTAGTTGCAAACACCATTATTGTGAGAAATTGCTTTAAAGTAGGAGATGCGAGATTACTTGGAAAGCCCTATTCCAAGTCATATGTTTCTAATAAGTTGCATCATTAAAAAGGTTGTATGTCACATGTGAGCCAACTTAAGACATGTAGTCCACAATCCCAATCTTTCTCTTATATGTTCATGAAAGGTTAATGACTAGCCAAAGGAGGAAAAGACAAATGACACACAAGGACAAGGAAATCTAACCACTTGCCCCCACTTAGTGTAGAACAAGGGTGAGATGAAATGATTAATAAGATGTAGGCTATAGTGAAAATTAGTATCAAGTAGAGGGATTAGGTGCCCCTACTTAAGGAAGAACACAAAATTCATTAATATGTTGGATTTTTCTACTCAAATGCTTACATTCATTAGTGGAATGACCATGAACTTTGTGATA
>VDFB02341796.1:0-22972 GCA_007258455.2 Sequoia sempervirens
TAGATCTCTTTTCACAACTAGTTGGATTAACGATCGAAGCTTCATCCAATTCTTTTCAACACTGGCGTGTTCCTTTTTTCTTTTGTCTAGTTTTCCATGGGATCTTCATCCTGGGGGCTTGATCATCCATCTTGATCATTGTCATTCCATCTTGCTAACGTAGGTGCATTTGAACCCTCCCCTCAATGTTCATGGCTACTTTAGTGTGTGTTTGAAGGAAGTTCATCCTCTCACTAAAGTGGGTGTTAAATGTGTCATAGAAAAATGGTCTCTTACAATTTTCATGGCCTTTTAGATCTTGCTTCATGGTGTTGGAACTATGTTGCTTTGATTTATGCTGTAATATGGCTTGTGTCATTTTCTATTTTGTGGGTATTAAAACTCTCAATGAATGATGTCTTGTGAAGGTGTTGTGAAGTGCTGTAAGACATTTCTACATTCTTCTAGACTCTATTTAACACAATTCACCTAAAAAAAACTTTTCATTCATCAAAAAGTCCTATTTTGAAGTGTTGTAAAGTCTTGTAATAGGATTTCATGCTTTTCTAGGCATATTTTCATTATTTACATCTTCCTCATGCTTTATTTTATCTCTTTATACCCTCATAAGTGAAATAATTAAGGTGCTACATATTATCCCGCCATGGAAAACATTGCAACAAACATTTTTTTCCTCAAAGAGATGTTTTTAGGGAGGGACCTATCTGGGTGGTGAATGAGTCCTCTCGGCTCCCAAAATTCAAAATATTTCAAATTTCCTTTCTAAGATTTTATTCATAATCACTTGATGTCAACCTCAGATGAGTATGAACAGAGCATAAGGCACAAGAATTGTATAAATAGTGTTTTCAATTTCATTTTTAGATCCTCCCATGTGATCCAACATTCACATATCATATTCAAGCATTCAAGTATTTTACATACACAATTCAAGCACTATTCAAGCACTTTGAAGCAACCATTGATATTACTTCAGACTTACATCATCAAGAGTTAGGTGAGTCGATAGCATTTGCATGTGATTAGTTTATCTTTCTCTTTCATTACATTGTCTTTTCAAGGGTTTAATTACCAAAAGTGGGGTTTGACCAAGGAAAAACCCTATTCACTAACCCCTAATCATTTTTCCCCTTTTGCTTGTTTGTTTGCAGCCCCTTGTTTATAGATTTTATAGTTTATTGGGTGTTGAAGAGTGATTTTCAAGTCAACTTAAGTCAAAATCAAGCTTGGAGAGAGTTATTTGTTCATTTTCTGTAGATTTGACTTTGGTAACCCGACAAGCAAACATTCTCATATTTGGTGTTGCAGAGTTGTATCCTAGTTTTTTAGGAATTTGGGGGAGGACTGATTCACCACCTGTGGTGAATGAGTCCCACCTTAGGATTGGAAACTTGAGTTTTGTCATATTTTAGATCCTAATAGACAGAAACCAACTCCTGATAGTTTTTCACCAATAGGTGGACTGATTCACCACCCTAGGCGAATGAGTCGCACTGTGAAAAATTAGTGAATTTCACCAGCATCTAGAACACTCTAGAAAGCTCACACTTTTCCCAGGTGCACTTGTTTTCATTCCATCTCTTTCTATTTTGCATATTTCATCATTTACATAGTTATTTGCATTTCACACTATGTTTTCAAACAAGTCATAAATCTTAGTTTTGCATTCATTTTCAGTCACCTAGATTAATCCATTGCATTTAGTTAACTCCATTTACATCATATCACATCACACACATCCTAATTTGAGTGATACATAAGCATTTTTGGACCCAACCTCTCTGCTTTTAGGTGACAAACCCTAGAAGTGCAAGAGTAGCATTCAGGTCCCAAAAATCAATGTTCATTTTCCTCCATCTTATATTTCATCAACAGACATGATGACTTCATCGAGTTATCTTTTTACTATTAGTCTCTTTGATTTGACAGTATTTTTGCATTACCTATTCAGGTTATCTGAGGGGGGAGAAGATTTAAAGTTTCTATTTTTGATCTTCTTGTTGGTGATGTTCTACCTTTAAATACCGGTGATCAGGTATATATGTAAACTGCCGAACATTATTATCCAATATATTTGATAGTCCATTCTAGAAATTAGACTATTGTTTTCTTATATCTTTATCATTATTCATTTCTTTTTAGGTCCCTGCAGATGGCATTCTAATTGAAGGACATTCCCTATCAATTGATGAATCCAATATGACCAGGGAAAGAGAATATGTATGTCACTCTCTCTTATGTTTCCTCCATGGGTTTTTTGCAATGTGATAGATATAAGTTTATAATGCCAAGTGTTGGGACATTGTCATCAACTATAACTACACCATTTTGGCTGTAGGTTCACAAAGATAAAAAAATCATTTTTGATGTCTGGATGTAAGGTAGCAGATGGCTATGGAACAATGCTGGTAAGTGTTTATATAAAAAAAAATTTTATGCTTTATGATTGTGATTAATTAACTGAAAATTTCTACTAGCTTATAATAGGTTACTAGAGTAGGATTAAATACCGAGTGGGGTGTTTTAATGGCAAGTATAGCAAAGGATAACAGGGAGGAAACTCCACTATAGGTTTATAATCCTAGAATTTTTTTATTGGTGAAATATCCATTATGTCTATTCAATGTTGTTACTTTCAAACTCAGATTTTGAACACACAAAATGGTTCCTTGTTACAACAAGTTTGTCTATGGTGTTGCCACATTTATTATTAAAAAAAATTATTATTTAAAATTTAGAATTTTATTTAAGTTTTCAATTGTAATTTTTTAAGAATAAATTTATTAAATCATATTTTTCCCCCACCCTAGAATGTAAAATAACAATATATATTAATTTTATATATGGATAAATGATATTTCCTATCTATAGTATTTATTTATTTTAAATGAAATAGTTTCCATCTCCAAGCTGGCTGTAGGATGTGTGGGTGAAATTATACCAAAAATTGTGTAAAATATACAACTATCAGTCTTGCAAGTGTCAAAAATTTTAGGTGACAGTTCAAATAATAAATTATCAGATTGTCCCACAAAATTTAACTTCATTCTTGCAAGTGCGAAATTTTTTAGGTGATAGTTCAAATAACACATCATCATTCTCACCCCCAAAATTTAACTGTCAACCATTGCAAATGGGAGAAATATAATTTGACCATGCAAATGATAAAATAACAGTCTCCTCCCCACATAGAGAAACAAACACAAATATATCCACTATCTTCTTTTAGAAAAATATCAACTATGTTTCTTGGCTTGCTAAAAAGATTAACCAAAATTTTCATAACCTATTCAACTGTTAGTTGTGCAAGTGGGATAATTATTAGGTGACAGTTGGAAATAGTAAAAATATTAGTTTATCTCCCAAAATTTAACTCAGTCATGCAAATGGGGGAAAATACTAGTATAGATATTGTAAATACATCTATAGAAAAATGATTGGGAGATATCAGTCTCCAGGTCTTTTTTTTTTTCAGGAACATTTTTATTTATCACATATGTCTCAATTATTTTATTTTATTCAAACTATTTTTATGTTGAAGGAATTCCCTCTATGAACAAGGCAACCTGTAAAAGTGTATCGACGACTATCTTGCGTCTGTACCAATGCAAGACAAATAAATGAATCTCAACCATTCATCATTTTTCACCATTTTTCAGTTGTTTTTCCCCATTTTATGTTACTTTCCCTACCACTATGGGTTTCTGCTCCTCCAAACTCTTCCTCACTAGTATCAACCTTTCACTTCTCCAATTTGGCAAGCTACAACTTGAAAATAAGATTTCGACGAGGGTTTTAGGAGGGAGGACCCAGTAGTTGTGCACCCTAACTTCACGCTTCTAATTATCCTATGTGTAAATTTCAAATCACTCCCAATTTTTTATAGTAGCTTACTTGGAAATTCCCCTATGTATAGCTTTTGTTTCAGGCCCAAATCATCAAATATGATGCCACATCAACATATTTTTTGTCAAGATGTAGTTGACCAATACTTGTGCATTCAGATCATGGGTAGTTGAGCACTGATGTGGCATCACATGATTGGTTGATTTTTAGATCAAAGGAATACATTTTGTTTAATTATGGGTAGCCATGTCGCAACTATTGGTCATTATATAAACAAATACTATCACAAGTATTGGGAATTATATAAATAACTAATATCATAACTATTGAAACATGCTCAACTATTGCATCCTCTTCCCTAGAGTATGTTTATTAAAATGAAAATTATAGCCAAGATCCTAATAATGAGCACACTAAGGTTTTAAAATTTTGGAATCCTTTACTCTACATAGTTAAGTGTTTATTATCATAACTATAAATTGCACATTGGTGTGCAATGGGTACACCAAAGAGGTGTGGAAGGTGAATTAAGAAAAAAATTGTTCTATTTTGTGCAAACATTTTACAGTGTGTGAGGTAAATTGGTAGGTCATTTAGCAAATGATGTTTGTGGAATAAAGGTCTCACAAGAGAAGCGATAGGTTAAAATCAATTATGCATCCTTTTATAGGGATCCAAACACGATCAAAACAAAACCTCTGAATGAGGGAGATTATTAAGCTCCATTACCAGCAGGGTCATGTTATCTTTGCAGTAGAGAGAGAGGGAGAGATAGGGATAGAAAGTGGGAGGGATAGAGGGGGGAAGAGTGGGAGAGGGAGAGAGAGAGGGTGGGTATGGAGATAGAGGAAAAAATAGAGTGAGACTTAAAGAACAAAGAAAGGATTTGAGAAAAAGAGGGATATACAAAGAGGGAAGAGGGAGATAGAGAGACCAAGAGGTAGAGGGAGACAAAGATAAGAGAGATAAAAGGAAATAGATATTGAGAGAAGAGAGATTAATAGTTAAAATTGTATCTATAACATATCCTTCCATTATGTTGTGATAGATGTCATATCCTATTATAGATTGCCTATACTAATATTTGCAACTATAACATGTCATTCATAATTGTACCTATTGGGAAGGTGGAATTTCTATAGATGAGAGGGGAAAGGGAGGACACCACTTGCAAATATCATAGGACATGTCATTTGAAATTGAATATGTACTAAGTTATAATGTGTGTTTGTTTTTTTGAAAAATATATTGTGATTGTGCCACTATATATTTTTTCACTTCTCTTGTTTACATTTTTTTTTTACAATTTTGTGAGTCTTAAATTACATTATTCCTTTATTTTCCTTATACACATTCTCATACATGCAATAGTAGAGAAGGGATGAAAGACAATGGGAGAGATCTCATCTATTCATAAAAATATTGCACAAAGGAGATGATTTGGTGAAGCGTAGCTGAAAGGCACAATGTGGAGATCAAGCCTAAAGTCCACAGGAATGAAGCCTTTTACTTATGTATAGGCCCAAAGGACTATATCAGTTGCGATCAAGGAAACTGGGGGAAAAGTGCATGTTAAGGCTATGAAAATTAACACCATTTTGGTTGTGAAAGTTGGTGAAAAATTCCCTCTAGATGGCCTTGTGATAACTGGTACAAGTTTTGTACATGAGAGTAGCTTCATAGGTGAATCTATGCCTATGAAGAAAGAATTGGGTAAGGCACTGTGGGGTGGCACTACAATTATTTTCCTAATTCAAAGGTTTTGTTTCATTCATGTTTGGATACTTGTAAATGGATGCATATCACTTCCCCATTGATACCTTTATTGCACAAATGTACCAAAAAATAGATCATTTTTTTTTTCAAAATAACCTACTACATCTCTTTTGTGTGCCCATGATTGTACACCAATACATACTTGAATCACATGAGTAAACCTTAATGCATTACACCTATAGTTGATCATTATGCTTTCATGGTTGACCTTCTTGCTAGGATGACTATCTTGAAGACACTAGTATGGTTGTACATTCATATAGAACACAATCAAAGCTTATAATGTTAGGATATGTTCCATAGTGTTTCATTAATTCAAATATTTTGAGAGCATCCTTGCAAAATCCATATTGTACATATCTTGCAATCATGGCATTCCATGAGATAACTTTAGGGCATTTTTTCAAATAGTTCATGTGCCTTTTCTATGCTTCCATATTTTGCATACATGTCCACCAGGGTAGTTGCAACTGTAACTGTAACATCATTTGTACAAACACCAACAAGTTCTCTTGGATGGTATTCTTGAATCCTTAGCATTTGAAGGGCAAATTTGAATGGATAACACTAAAAGTGATATAGTGCATGCCCTGTATTGCTGTAGCACTTGATTTGATCTATTTGATGTGTGGACGGACCGGCCTCCACCCAACAGCCATCAGCCATTTGCTACTTCTGATCATGGCTACCTTCCCATTAATTTATGCACAAATACTCTCTTGAATGATTTCATATTGTGATTAATTTTTGGTCACCACAACCTTCACAAAAACCCGTACAAAATTCAATAAAGAAGAATTTATGCACAAATTCTCTCTTGAATGATTTCAAATTGTGGTATTTTTTTTTTTGTACCTTAAGAAAAACTCATGCACAAAATTCAATAAAGAAGAATTTTTGCATAATTTCTCTCTTGAATGCTTTCAAATTGTGATTTTTTTTGTATATTATATTGTGTGGATGAAATTTGAAGTTCCTTGTAGTTCCTTGTTGCATAATACTATGAGGAATGTGTGGCTCTACTAACTCATATTCATTAAATTTTTATTTTTTTGATCCTTGATAAAAATTCTGATGAAATATCCATACAAAATGAATGTCTGGTTCTATATGATTTTTTTATTTATGAGTATTTTTTCTCTACAAGAGGATTGAATGCTTCACATGAATTGTTCTTTGAATTATTTTTTGGAAGGAAGGGTCTACTTGGACACTCGCAATGTGAGCCTAACACTCTTTTCTTTTTGTCATATTTTGCAGGTTACTTAACCTTATGAAGCAAATTGGCCTAGATACCTTATGATGAAAATTAGTCCATCTTTTGTATTGAATTGCTCACATAGCTAGTTGAGCCTTACAATTGTTGTATTTGGGAAGTTCCATCAACTTTTGAAGAAAATTGGTCTAGGTATTTCATTGGTTTGTAAACATCTTGGTTTGTTGTTAAATTAATTGTTGTAATATTATTGTGTGTATGCTTGTATACACTTGGCCATTGGAGTGAATGATCCTACTTTGTAGGATACTTGCAGTTGTATTCCTCATCTTTAGTTCCAACAACTATGAAGTCTTCTTTGACACATGTGAAGAGAAATGGAAGGTGTATCTTAGATATCTTACGTTTTTTTAGATTTAAGCTCTCTATGACCAGCTTGGGGTATGTTTGCTGACCATTTTTCCCAAGGAGAGGGTTGGATGGATTGATAAGCCATTGAAGTTAACTGGCCAAGTTTACACTATTCTAAACTTGATGGGTTTCCAATAAAAACAAATTTTGAAGAACCTTCTAGTTTCAGATGTATCTCATGGCATGTCATTTTTGTTGTTTCTTGCTTTTGTAACATGCCATGAGTACTAATTCTATATTTCCTATAGGTAATTCTAAAGCATGATATTTATGAATGACTTTGAAGAAAGTTTTGGGGGACACCTAATGATGAATATTAGGTTAGCGTTGCTAGCTGTTTTATAACATTATTTTAGTAATTTTTGCTAAACTATAATCTTTCACTCTGGGAATTTTTTTTTGTTATCTTTTGAAATTCAAATTGAGATACTTTTCCTCATTCAATTTAATGAAATATTTTTTTTCTCTGTCATCTGTTGGATTTTAGGCTTGAGTTGTAAGTGAGGATATTCTTGTGTTTTTTTGTAGACGAACATGCTCATTATTTGATCAAATCTTCATATTATTTCACTTATAAAAGTTTCCTTCTTCCTCCCCACTGAATAACCATTTGCGGTGGACCCCTATCAGCTAATTGTTGCATGCCTGTGCATGTGAATGCTAGTTAAGGAAGTGTGTGGTTGATCTAAGATGTAACTTTTGGTCTTGGTTAAGTGTTTAATTGGTCCACTCTCAATCCATTCCACCGCGGGAATGTTGAGTTTTTGACCTAATTTGAATTTATGAAATGAAGCATATGTGACCAACCTTGGAGAAAGTTTCTAAGGTTGAAGATGGTATAAATGCAAGAAAAGATGCGAAGGATTAAAACATAAAAAGAAATGAAGTAAGCCAAAAGTGAATATCAGAGTTGTGTGAATGTGAGTTGAGGCAGCAATACTTTATTTTCTTAGATTCTAGAAAGCAGTGAGTTGAAGGTTTATGCAATCTTGTAATCAAGGTTATGGATGTGTGTAAATTTTTGTGGTGGATCTTTCTATTATCTTTTGTATCTTTAGCAAGTGAGCCTCCTTGTTGGACAATAAGTCCTTTCTGTAGGCAGTAAGCCTCTTGTATTCAATTTTTCTATTACTTTATATTGTGATTTAACCCTCACCATGGTTTTTCCCTTATTGGGTTTTCCACGTAAAATATGGTGTTCATTGTGTTAATTTTTCTTTTTTTTATCTGTATTTCAAGTTCATACCTATTAACAAAATAGTGTGGCTATGAAGTTGATAAGTGTTTGAGGTTTTTTGTTTGAATTTGGTGACAACTAATTCACCCCCCCTCTCAGTTGTCCTGCACCTTTTAACAAGAGGATGACCTTGTATCAAACTCACACTAATGTAGATAAATTCACATCAAGAGGGGTCCAAGTGTACCATTTCTAGTGAAATAGGATGACAATGATCAAGAGGGATGATCAAGCGGTCATGATTAAGATCCTATGTCAAACCAACATGGGAACATAAGAACATGCATGTGAATGATTTATGAAGCAACAACAAGGTACAAGCATACACTGCCAAATACATAAGGAAGAAAGAAAAAGAAAAAGAGGGGTGGATCGAGCCTCGACTGTTTTTCCAACACGATGTGGATCAAGCCTTAGCTATTTATCCAAAAACCATTTACAAGTGGAAAATGATGTCCACTATGCAAAGAAAACGTACACTCACATAGGCTAGTGGACTTCCGTATCCACTAGGTGATCCCCTTGAAAATTCAGACACATACACACATAACTGGTATACACCTACATAGACAAGCAAGTGCCTATGGGAAAGTCATGCCTAAGGTCAGCTCCCATTCATAATAACCATACCAATGCTATCCCTTTGATAACTTCAATAAGGTGCCACAAAATGAAACTTTGAGCTTATGAAAGACATGCAAGTAAAGATTTGTTCAAAGAGACTTTTCTTAATTCATGTGTAAACATGGGTTTTGTTATCCTAATGGTCTCTTTCACTTCTAGGGTCTTTCACCTAAAAGGAAAATAATAGGGTAAAAACCGCTATGTTCACACTCAAGATTAATGTAAATATGAATGAAATATGCCTAGATGAGATGATCTAAATACAAAGGATTGATAAAATAGATTGATTTGATATGCAAAACTTAGAAATGGAAAGTGTTTGAAAACACACTATGATATCCAAAAGAACTAAAAACATAAATAAGTAATGATAGAATTTAATGAAACTAAATGAGGTGCACCTAGAGACTGAGAAAGGCTAAAAAATTCTCTGAAAATTTGGAAATGTTGACTTTTTGACTAATTAGGACTCATTCGCCAACCTAGGTGACTTAGTCCCAGATCAGGGTTTCTGCTTAGAAGTTTGTTTCTTCCAAAAGGGTACTAGAATCTAAACTCTATCTGGACACACACCTCCAGTGGGACTCATTCACCACTAATGGAGAATTAGTGCTTTTCCCATTTTCTAAAAATTAAAGTTTCAGATCTGCACTTTATCACCTGCACTGCACTACCAAGTTGAATCCCGAATCTAAACCTTCAAAAGCACCTACAAAATCGAATATAGTTTTTTTTCTAATGGGGAGTTTTCCTTGGTAAAACCCCTAATTTGGTAATTAAACATTGGAGGGATAATAAAATTTGCATAAAACCCTATCCTTAAGTGTCTCTAAGACTAGGAAAATCTAAAGTAAGACAAAACCCTATTCTAATGTACTAGAATAAGATGTTAAAATGAAGCTTGAATGATGTAAGACTTCAACCTAAGACACCATACAAAATTTTAAATGAATATTAATGACATGCAAACCTTAAATCTAAAGATACAGAGAAAATGAAAGATGGAATCACTTTGAAAACAAGTCTTTAGGCTTGATTTGATGGCTAGTTGCATCTCCTCAACCCAGATTTCTTCATTATTTTCCATAGGCATCCATATTCAATTCTTTGCAATGTGGGATCTTGAATAAGAAGTGAACTTGAAGACCTAAAAAAACCCTAACTTGTTGTCCTAAAGCTTCAACTTTGTTGTAGAAAGACTAATGAATCTTCTTGTGAAAGATATTCAATAATTGAATTTTGAATTTTGTTCGTAAAAATGACTAGATGATGTGAAAAATGACCTGAAAAACACATATTTATAGGCATCGATACCTAATTTCCCATTATTTAGAGCTAAGAGGTTGACATCCATTGAAAAATTAAATTAAGTCGGTGGGTTTCCTTCTTAAAATTGAAAATTCCCCCAAAAGGGAATTCATTCACCACCCTTTTCGAATGGGTCCCACTAGAGAGGACTCATTCACCTTGGTGGAAAATTGGTCCCACTTGTGGTTCTCAGAGGTGGGTTTTTGAGATATGAATAATTTAAGCATTATTTGTTGGGATTTGTATGCTTTTTGAGTGAAATGGGCCTCTAGATCAAAAATAATGTGTCTGAGGGGCCTATGGATGTTGTTTTAAGCATGATCAATGCAAGGGTTGCCAAGATAGGTCCAAATTAGGCCACAAATTATACTATCTCCAAGAAGGGAGTATGATTTATGTGTCCACATTTAGCCCCCACTTTAGCACCCATATGACCCTACATGCATAATTAAGCTAAAGGACTCCAAGCAGTATACTTTATTGCATAAAAGGATACTCATTCAAATGACAGGATAATGAAGCCCCCATTGTAGTTATATGTAGAAAAACAACATTATGATCCATATTCTTCAACAAAAATTTGTTAGTTTTCTGAAATTATTTTTATCTAACTTCTAGAATCAAATTTGAGGGTAGATGTATGCCCCCCTTGATTCCGCTTGCTTTACGGAGGTGGGATCAAGGTATCAATCTAGCCATGTTGAAATAGGAGCAATCGTATTGTATGGAATTTCCAAGTACTATGTGACATAATGATAGACAATTGATTATGTCAGGTGTAGAAACACGATTCCAATGCATCAAACGGTGTTAGAAACAAAGTTCCCTAGCACCTGTTATGGTGTTTTGAAGAAAAAGTACTTTATTAACTCTTAAGATAGGAATAACCCTAATTTCATACATAAGAGTGAAAAGAGTTAAGAGGGTGAAAAGTGAAGTAATTTGTCACTTACTATTTCATTTACCTTCTTGTAGTGTGAGAGTGATGAGTGAGATGGAAAGATGCTGAGTAGACGAGATTACAGGCTTGCACGATTGGATGTTCTTCAAGACCAATTTGCACACAATGAGTAGCATCATGAGGTGAGTCGATTCTGCGACCTTTGCTTAGTGTTTTTGCAGTGATTAGATGTTTTTTAATGCATTTATATCTTCATGTAAAATCTTGGAATTTTTTTTGGCAAAGTGTCCCCTTTTTTGTGAAGTGTCCCATTTGTTTGCAAAGTGTACCATTTGTTTGCAAAGTGTCTCGTTTATTCACAAAGTGTCCCATTTCTTTGCAAAGTTTCCCAAAGGGGTTCTAAAGTGTCTAGGGCCTTTATAAAAGCACACTAGAAGAAATTTAATACAATTGCATGGTGAATAATGTAAAAATTAAAGATATTAGATGATTTTTAGAGTATATTTTTGTAATTTTGATAGGTACCCACCCGTTTGTGGCAACGGCTAGGGGGTAGGAAGTTGAGCTTTTTGAGAGATTTAGCCCCATCACTTTTAGTAGAGGAGATAGAGCACTTATAGGCCATAGGCATCTATTAGGCATACCTCATGCCCCCATGAGGTACCATGATGCTATGCTGATGTGGGATCTTGTATGCATTTGATATGACGCTTTCACCTCCCATCGGGAGATGATGACACCAGGATATACATTTTATTCTCCAAGTTCCTTCATTTGAGGAGAATGGGTGCACTTTCAAGGAGATTGGTCATTTCACGAGTGGAAGGCTAACATGCAGTACTACTAGACCAATTCATGATGAGTGCATGAGGCCACAAATCAAGCTACTAATGCTACTATATTTGTGAGCTCCAATGGTGAGATGAATCATGATGCACATGGTGGCACTAGTACTCAATCCATATGGATGAGCGACACTCCTTGATGGAGGATTAGTTCACTTGATTTGCAGGATGGAAGAGTACAAGACAATCTATGCTTGGGGACATTGCATCTTGGCACACTTGTATTATGATCTAGGCTGAGAGCCTTTGGCAGGAGATAGAAAAGCATGGTGCATTGCATGCTCTCTACAAAGTTTGGTGCTTTGAGCATATCACATGCACTAGGACTATTGGTTTCTCATGTGCTATAGTTGTAGGGTATCCTTGAGCCTTCAGCCATCCTCTACGAAACTTATGGCAATATAGAGACTTGCATTTTTGGAGAGTGAGATTGGACCAATTGGAGGAGGATGAGATCCTTTGGAGACCTTATCAGTTGACACTGTAGTGGCTAGATCACATGAGACAGTTGAGGAGGATGCATCTATATAGATTTTTGACTGGCCAACATGACTACATAGTATGCCCCTTCTACTATGGTCGAGTCATGTGATGGTTTGGACAAGTTTAGACACCACTGAGGGCATGCCCCTTTATCAAGAGATTAGTGTGGAGTTCCCAAAGACCAGGTGATATTGTATGTCTCACTATAGACCATGTTTCCCAGAGTGACTTCGATAACTTAGATCACGATAAGCCTCTAGTCTTTGATGTTGATGACATCAGTAGAACATATGAGTTTGAGGAGTGGTGGATAGTATCACAACTAACTCCTACATTTCTAATGGATGTGCCTATAGGTGATGCAGGACCAGTGTCAGATGAGGGAGATGAGGTAGAGGACAGGGCTGGGGAGGTATGGTATAGGGGTACAAACATATTCACTAATGTTATAGATGATGAGTATGATGAGGACGAAAATCCCAACTATGATGGCCAGGATGGAAGAGACAAGGATGAGGAGGAGGAGTACAAGGAGGAGGAGCCACCCCTGAGTGAGGGTGATGATGCAGTAGCCAAGGATCGAAACGAGTGTGGAGAGTCCTCTCACATTTGTATGACTAGATCACATGCATTGGCCATAGAAAACATTGGTCCCCATGGTCATGGAGGAGCCAGCACATCCTTCATGGTCCCCACAAAGGATGAGGTTGATGATACTCTGAAAGTTATCAGAGATATAGGTGATGATATTTAATTTATTTTTTTACTTTATGTTAGTGCTTACATTTTATATATGTATATGATGTGTGCTAATGTTTTATTCTTTCTACCTTAGAGGAGCCCTGAGAGACTATCAAGAGTTCTATCGTTAGGACGCTGTAGAGATAGTGCAAGCATCTATCAATGAGGAGGGGATGGACTCAAATTATGTTCCCCCACCTATTGTGGAGTAGGATATAGAGTCTCTTAGATCATTGACAAGATTGCAGGCAGCGTATTTGAGGAGACGAGACTTCCAAGCCGAGTCACATCCATCCTAGAATCTTGCAAAGGTTGAGAGACTAGAAGTAGAGGTAGCTCAACTATAGGAAAAGAGGGATTAGTTAGTAGGAGAGCACCAAGTGGCCCTTGGATAGATATAGGGTTTAGAGTTTGTGCTCAGATTCAGTAGATCATGATCATGATCACACAGTATTGTCTCCTGACATCTTACCACAGGACCATCATGAGCACTAGATCCCAAGGGATCAGATAATCACAGACCCTAGTGATATTGTATATATGGATGACATGTACATTAAAATTTTTATATATATACAAGCATTTGATGTTTTACTATTTGGTGTAATGTGTTTGAATGTTAAATGGTGGGTATGTGCAGGATCATGATGGGCCAAAAAGTGGTGATATGATAGGTATGTGTAGGGTACATGTGGATGACAAATTTTTTTACCAAAAATTGATGAAAAGAAAAGGATTTTAAAGGAGATTCTCAGCTTTCCACCAATATAAATTATGCTTTATTTTAATTTAATAAATAATTATTATTCATTTTCTATTTGAATTACAACTAAAGTACTGATTGATAGGCTGATTGAAAAAAATCTATAACTTTCATACGGTATCACATTTTTTGAATCCCAAATATGTGTCACATTCTATGCTTCGCATACTATAGGATTAAAAAATAAATAAAAATTCATGAAGTTTTGACCAAGTTAGGGTGGGCAGACATACGAGTTTTTATATTTTTTAAAAGTTCTTAATAAAAAATTCATAATTAATTATTTACTTGGAAAAAAATTACAAAATAATATGCATCACATTGAGACATGAGTCCTATACTTATATCTAAAAGCTTATAAAAAATAATTATCATTTTATTGTGGTTAGAGTGGTTAGACAGACACCTATTTCTTATTTTTTCCATGAAATTTAAGTGCTACTACATTGAAATTTTAAATTTTCACCAAATAGATTTAAAAAATAAAAATAAACATAGTAGTTTAGAAACTACATTCAATTTTCTCTAGATTCTATTCTTACATATTTTTGAAATAATATAGATAACTTATTCAAATTTTTACGTCATGTTTCCTAACTTTGATTTTTCTGAATTTTTTGCCACTTAAGGTCCTATTTTTTCCATGATGATCTTGCACGTACCCTGGTAATGTGACTAATTAAATAATTCTTGTAAAATTATTTAATCAATTTCTTCATGATTTAACACAAAGTTTGTGATTTAATGTAAAACATATTTCAGTTTCACTTAGATACAACATTGTTATTGAAAAAGGTTATGTTAAATTAAATGCACCTATAACAGATATAAGGATCTAATTCACCATAAAAAAAAGGTGAATAATATTAAGGGCTCCTAAAGTAATTATAAAAATCAATTAAATAATCACTCTAGTGTTCAAGACATATACACAATCATTTTTCAGGAACAAAGCAATGTGAAAGCATTTAGGATATAGCTTTAAACAACATTACTTTATCATATATACAATTCAAAGGGGTTAAACATAATATCAGCGTAGATACACAACATTAATAGGTTCCTTAAGGGGTGTGTGATGTAATTCAGTTAACGTATATGCACCAAATCCAAAAGTCTTATCAATGACATATGGTCCTAACCAATTAGGACTAAACTTTCCTCTTTCATTTGGATCAAGATTGACATTGCGTTTATTTTTAGATAGGACTAAGTCACCCTTGTGGAATGTGCGAGGGATGAAAATGAGATTATAATAGCGTTGTTTCCTTTTGCAATAAGCTTGAAGATGTTCAAGAGCATTAATGTGTTGTTCATCAAGCATCTCAAGCTGGTGTAATCATTTCTCTTTATAGTGTTTATCATCAATAAGCTTTTGAAGAACAACCCATAACATGGGAATCTCTAACTCCAAGGGCATTACTGCTTCAGTGCCATAGACAAGGCTATAAGGTGCAGCACCTATAAAAGTTCTTACACTTATGTGATAAGCCCAAAGTGCATAGTGTAATTGTGTGTGCCAGTCCTTATGATATTTATTAATAGTTTTCTTCAAAATGTGTTCAAGGACTTTGTTAGTTGATTTAGCTTGACCATTAGATTGTGGGTAATAAGGTGTGGAGAAGCGATGTTGTATATTAAATGTTTCCAAGAATTTCTTCATTTCATTATTCTTAAATGGTGTACCATTATCATAAATTGATGTGGAAGGGAGTCCAAAGAAAGCAATAATGTGTTCTAACATGAAATGACATATTATGTCAACTATTGTAGATCGAAGGGGAATGCATTCTACCCATTTTGTGAAGTAATTAGTTCTAGTGGAAGAAGGGGGTGATATTTTTCCTATAATTTCCAATCCCTAGATTGCAAAGGGCCATATGGTGACCTGAGCTTGAATTTCACAAGTAGGAGCATGAATTAAATTATGATTCTCTTGACATTATGACATTTCCGAACATAATCAAAGCAATTACATTCCATGTTTCGCCAATAGTACCCAATGTGGATAAGTTTTTTAACTAACGTTTGTCGACC
Organism: Sequoia sempervirens; assembly: GCA_007258455.2. Taxonomy (NCBI): domain Eukaryota; kingdom Viridiplantae; phylum Streptophyta; class Pinopsida; order Cupressales; family Cupressaceae; genus Sequoia; species Sequoia sempervirens. The sequence goes on from VDFB02341796.1 coordinate 16,189, forward strand.
AAAATGGCCACCGCAAGCACCCTCATGGGCTTGTTGAAGTGCCATAGGTATTTCAAAGTTTCTTAAGCATCAAAGTAAGAGACCATGGAATGAACTCTGATGCAACACATCAACAAGAATTATATATTTAGAGGCAAGTTTTTGCAAATGAGCTCGAATGTTTTTAGTCACTGGTTCAAGAAGGGTACCGTGTTTCAAATAACTAAATATTGTATCATACCATTCACTTGATTCTTCCTCCTATGTTATTAAAACTTCTACCATGTGATCATTGATAGAAGGTTGCATGATTGTATGAATAGTGAATGTAAAATATATTGAAGGATCTTGAGGGGATATAAGAGAAGCCACACTTGCCATTGCATCCACAAGTCGATTATCTTTTTGTGGGATGTTATCAATAATGTATGTCTCAAACTTATCTAAAAATTGCATGATAAGATCTTTGTATTTAGATAATTTTTATTGTTTTGTGTGATATGTCCCATAGATTTTTTTAATTACTAACTACGAGTCATAAAATATTTTAATATCTTGGACACCCATTACTAGAGCAACACACAATCTAGCAATTAAACCTCACATTCAGCTGTGTTATTCGTACATAGGAAGTTTAGATGATAAGATAAGGGTATAGGCTTTCCTATAGGTGGGATTAATATAACCCAAAAACCAAAGCCAATTCTACACTTAGATCCATTTAAATACAATTCCCATATTTGAACGTCTATTGTCAACACACTGTCATCAAGAAAAGAGTCATTACTAGGAAAAGCTAGAGGAGAAGGAGCATCGTCTAAGTGATCGATCAAGGATTTTCCTTTGATCATTTTTTGTGAAAAAAACATAAGGTAAAACTCAGTTAACAACATCACCCACTTAGCTAAGCATCCAGATAAGTCAGTTTTATTAAAAAGATGCTTAAGAGGATCAAATTTTGTTATGACTTTTATTTCAATATTTAGTAAATAATGTCACAATTTACTAGTAGAGAATACAAGTGCCAAGAATTATTTTTCAATTGGTGTGTATCATTGTTCATAATCAATTAAGGTTTGGCTAGTATAATAAATATGATACTCTTTTCTAGTATCATCTTGTTGAGCCAACAATGTTGCAAGAGCATGGGCTAATGTGGCTATATAAAGGATGAATGGTTTATTTGGCATAGAAAGTTGCAAAATAGGTGGAGTTGCAAGGTATTCCTTTAAAATATCAAAAGTGTGTTTACAATCCTCATTCCAATCAAAATGCACATCCTTTTTAAGGACATGTGTGAAGGGTAATGTATGATCAGCTAAAGATGCAACAAAATGATGAATAGCTTGAATTCTTCCTTGTAATGTGCGCAATTGAGAAATATTTCTAGGAGGTGGAATATTAATTATAGCATCATTTTTCTTTGTATCCACCTCAATGGCTCTGTGAGATATGGTAAAACATAAAAAATTTCCACTATATACTCTAAAGACACATTTTTTTGGATTGAGTCTCATGTTGTATTCACACATTCATTCAATGATTTGTCGAAGGACATTCACATTGTCTTGTCTTGTTAAATATTTGGAAAGGATGTCATCAATATAAAATTCAAAGATTTTATGTATGTAATCATGAAATATTAATGTCATTTCTCTTTGATAAGTTGTGCCTACATTCTTTAATCCAAAAGGCATCATAACCCAACAAAACTTTCCCCAAACAATTGTGAATGCTATCTTGTATTGATCTTGTGGATTAATAAAGATTTGATTATAACTATAAAATCCATGCATGAATGACAACAAAGCATGTCCAATAGTTGAATCCATGATCATGCCAATATTAGGAAGGGGAAAATCACCTTTTAAAGAGGCTTTATTCAAGTCACGAAAATCTGTACGTATCCTAATATGATTATCAGGTTAGCAATTGTGACAATGTTTGAGATCCAAGGAGAATAGTCAATAGGTCAAATGAAACCTATGTAAAGGAGATTTTCAAGTTATCCTTTAAAATGTAAGGCTATATTAGGATTCATTTTTCATATCTTTTGGCGAATAGGATTTGCATTTTCAGCAAGGACAATGTTGTTTGTTACTATCTTCGGATCAATTCTGGGCATGTCTAAATATTTCCAAGCAAAAAGTTCAATAAATTCATGAAGCAAGGTTGCAATCTCTTCTTATTCCTCATCATCAAGGCACTTCCCAATCTTAATGATTTTGTATTTATCATTCATATCCATTGGTATATCAATTATATCCCCTAAGGGGAGTGCATTTGACTTAGGAAACTCAAGATCATATGGTTCTATACTCATAGGTTGCTAATTACTTATGTCATTTTCCTTGGTATGAATCATAGCACAAGTAACTGGTTTCATGGGAGGAGTAGAGGATGTTTGATCATAAACTCCTAACATTTTTTTTAAGGCTTCATCACTTTCAACATACTCCCATGATGGTGGTAGATCTATATCAAGTAATTTAGGAAGTTTGATGATGAATCTAATCTAAGAGAACTAGAAGTGAAATTGATTAAACCGAGCTAAGCTTTAGTGGATGAAGAGAGTGAGAGGAAGTCCTGAAGGCCTTTTTCTAACTTATCTAAATCATCATATTTTTAATAAAGGGTAAAACGGGTTTTACAGGGACCCGAAACCACAGAGTTTACAAAAATAAGGAAAGGACATGAAAGTCCAATATAAAAAACCAGCTGCCAGAAAAGAAAAGGACAGAGCAAACAACAACCAACCATAACAGACCATAAAGGTCAAGCAAAAAAGGCCAGCAAAACAGACAACAAAAAATCGTCCGTAATTAATCCAGAGTCCTGAGGACAGACTCTGTCTCCGCCTCCAAATTTTGCATATCATGGACACCCCTTTTAAAAAAACGAATCATCTTCAAAGTGGGGGGGGGCTTTCTCTTCAGATTGGCTCTGGTTCTCTTTGATATGCCATCATCCTTTTCCTGGCTTTCATCATTGGTCTCCTCTAGGTCCACCACCAGAGACCCCTGTTGGGCTCTATCTAACTTCTCGGTCATAGCATTAATTATAATGGCATTGTGTCTGGCCATATGGTTGTTTTTCTTTGTGAAAATTTTGATGGTGTTCCTAATATTCTCAACCTCCATTTCAATCTTTTTGTTATTGTCAGTGTGGTACCGATTATCTTTGCTGAGACCATGATATCCTTGATCCACATCTTAGTTGCCTAAGAGGCTTGGATGAGATGGATTTTCTAAGTTGAATCATTTTATGGAAGGGTTGGTTTGATGTTTGTGGTTTTTTTCTTTCATGTACTGATGAATCTGATCTAAAAGAACTAGGAACTAATGTTGAAAATGAAACTTGTAAAAATCTTATACTATCCATGGTGCCATTAAAACTAAATGATGTTTTAAATCTAATGATTTAAATGTAACAAGAATTAATTGATACAAATAGAAGGTTAAAAAATCGAAACTAAATTCTGAAAATAGTGATGCAGAATGTGTACTACGACTGATTCACCCAAGATGGTGAATGGGTCCTAGTAGGGGTATTTTCAAAAAAATTCTAATTTTTGATTTTTTTCTATGTTTTTGGTATTTACAATGCAAATCTAAAGTGAAAATATGAAATTTCAATATTTTGAATGATTATAAATGTAATAATGAAAACTATATGATCTTTTCATTAATGCAATGTTGAAAAACCTAAGATGCAAAACAATGCAAAACCTAATGAAATGTTGATGCAAACTAGCCCTACGATGTAAATCTACTTGAAATCAAAAGTAAAAATGTTCTAAAGTCAGGTTCACCAAAATGTAAACACTGGTTTTGGTACCCTAATGGTCTCTTTCACTTCTAGGGTATTTTACCCAAAAGGAAAGGAATAGGGTAAAACCCGCTATGTTCACACTCAAGATTAATGTAAATATGAATTAAATATGCCTAAATGAGATGGTCTAAATGCAAAGTACTGATAAAATAGATTGATTTGATATGCAAGGCTAAGAAATGCAAAGTGTTTGAAAACACGTTGTGATATGCAAAAAGAACTAAAAACATAAACAAACAATGATAAAACTTAATGAAACTGAATGAGGTGCACTTAGAGACCGAGAAAGGTTAAAAATTTATCTGAAAATTTGGAAATATTGACTTTTTGAATGATTGGGACTCATCCGCCAACCTAGGCAAATTAGTCCCAGATCAGGGTTTCTCCTCAAAAGTTCGTTTCTGCCAAAAGGGTACTGGAATCTGCACTCTATCCTGACAAACACCTCCAGTGGGACTCATTCACCACTAATGAAAAATTAGTCCTTTTCTCATTTTTTGAAAATTAAAGTTTCAGATCTACACTTTATCACTTGCACTACACTTCCAAGTTGAATCTTGGATCTAAACCTTGAAAAACACCTACAAAACAAAAAATATTTTTTTTCTAGTGGGGGGTTTTCCTTGGTCAAATGCCTAATTTGGTAATTAAACCTTGGAGGGATAATAAAATCTGAATAAAACTGTAGCCCTAAGTGTGTCTAAGACTAGGAAAATCTAAAGTAAGACAAAACTCTATTCTAATGTGCTAGAATAAGATTTTAAAATGGAGCTTGAATGATGTAAGACTTCAACCTAAGAAACCCTAATTTTTTTTAAACAAATATTAATGGCATGCAAGCCTTAAATATGAAGATATAGAGAAAATGGAAGATGGAATCACTTTGAAAACAAGTCTTTAGGCTTGATTTGATGGCCCTAGTTGCATCTCCTCAACCTAGATTTCTCCATGATTCTACATAGGCATCCATATTCAAATCTTTGCAATGTGGGATCTTGAATAAGAAGTGAGCTTGAAGACCTACAAAAACCTTAACCAAGTGTTGTTCTAAAGCTTCAAATTTGTTGTAGAAAGACTAATGAATCTTGTTGTGAAATATATTCAATACTTGACTTTCAAATTTTCTTGGGAAAAATGACTAGATGATGTGAAAATGAGCTAGAAACACATATTTATAGGAATCAATACCTAATTGCCCATTATTTAGACCTAATAGGCTGACATCCATTGAAAAATTGAATTAAGTTAGTGGGTTTCCCACTTAAAATTGAAAATTCCCCCAAAAGGGACTCATTCGCCACCCTTCGTTAATGGGTCCCACTAGAGAGGACTCATTCGCCCAAGGTGGTGAATGGGTCCCACATGTGGTTTTTAGAGGTGGGTTTTTGAGATATGAATAATTTAAGCATTATTTGTCAAGATTTGTATGATTTTTGAGTGAAATGGGCCTCTAGATAAAAAATAATGGGTTTTAGGGGGCTATCAATGTTGTTTTAAGGATGATCAATGCAAGGGTGCCCAAGATAGGTCCAAATTAGTTAATAGATTGTACTATCTCCAAGAAGGAAGTACAAATTTTGTGTCCACATCATGTACAAGGTTTCTTCTTAGGGAACATCATGCCTAATGTCTCCAAGAGAGGAAAAATCAAAGAAATATCACACTCTCAGAGGAAATCAAACCCAATGACACCACTAGGAATATAATGGATCACATGAAGAAATAAAATCACATAATGAAACATGAGAAATGTTGAAAGATAATGTAAATGCATGCCCCCACTTTAAAGAAATTTGTAACACCATTGGTGTGAGCAATCTACTTTAAAGTAGCCATTGAAGAAGACATGATAGCTTATTCAAAAGGCCCTATGCCAAGTGATATGTTCCTGAATGAGACTACATCATGAATAAAGGGTTTCCCCCAAAATGTAATGCTAAACACAGAAAGAAAAGTATGCCACATGCAAGCCAACTTAAGGCATGCCGTTCACATTCCAAGATTTCTCTTATATATACATGGAAGGTGCTCAACTAGCCAAAAGAGAACAAGGCTATCTAACCACTTGCTCCCACTTAGTGCAAGACAAGGATGAGCCGAGATGATTGATGAGAAACTTGAAATTTAGTATAAATTATAGGAACAAGGTACTTCAACAAAAGGAAGAGCACTATAATCCTCGAGATGTTGAATTTATCACTCAAAGATTTAAATTCATTAGTAGAATGACCATGAACTCTATGATATGCAGAAAATGAAGTCTCATAGTAAAATTTCTTTCGTGTTCTTGGAGGGGGAGATATCAAATGATCTTGGAGGAGTCTCGACAAGATACTCTCTTGATTAATAGTAGAATATGTCCCTTTATTTTGTGAAAAAGATATCTCTTGATTAGTACAAGGTGTCATACTTACACAAGACTCTTTAGATTGTGAGATTTTGTGCTCTCCTTTATAGGAGGGTGTAAAATATTTGACAAAACCTGGTAATTAGTGTTTTGAGTGATGAAATTGATATTAAACGAGGATTTCTTTGTTTTTTTCATTTCTTTCAAAGGACAATAACCAAGACAACTAGTGGTCTCTTGTGTGTTAGGATGTATGGGAACACAAATACCTTTTTCTCTAGCACCACATCCTTTTCCACTATACCGAAGTGGTTTCATGAGTTCATAACCTCTTCCATAAAGCTTTATCATTTCTTTTGGATTTGGTGGTTGTTTATAATCAATGTCATCAATTTTTTTTATGTAATTTGTTTGTTATTCTAAAGTGGTTGAAGTGGATGCTTTCAAAGATTCTATTGAATTTTTTGTTGACATTATTGTTGGTTCTTTTTTCTTTTTAGAATCTTTTGTTATATTCTTGTATTCATTCATGAATGTAGGTGTGAATTCTAAGGAACCAAAATCATCATCCAATAACTTTATAACTTCTTCAATATCCTTTTGTTTTATATTCCTCTTGCATGAGTT
>VDFB02341797.1:0-11428 GCA_007258455.2 Sequoia sempervirens
TCCTTAATAAATTGTGCATTGAAAAGTCACAAATAATACTTGATTCCGTATCCATTCGAAGATTTAATAATACAACAAAGCAATCGCTCGGTATAATCACATTACCTATTACGGTTGGGGTGGCTACTTTGCAAACTCCTATTCATATCATGCCTTATGATCTTTCATTTAACCTTCTTTTAGGCAGACCATGGATTTATGAGATGAGATGCAGTACTTGGATTTGGTGGGTGGAAGGTTATCACATTTATCAAGTTGAAATAGACTCTGAGCTTGAAAGTTGCTTGCACCTTGAAAAAGGAGCTACAAGTCCTTTGAAAACATTAATTCCAACATCTAACATAGATCCTCTTGAAATTGAATACAATGTTGAGGAATCGACATCTAAATTATTTGGTGATGTTTGGGGATCCTTAGAATTCACACCTTCATTTATGGGAGAATACATAATCACACAAAAGAAAGATGAGAAACAAGAACAATCAACCATCATGTCCACTCAAAATTTTGAACAATCTTCTCAAACATCTATCTCTTCTACCTTGGAAGAAAATGCAACATACACAACAAATTTTGATGAGATAGATTATCAATCCCCACCTACTCCAACTAAAATGTAAAGACTTTATGGAAAAGGCTATGAACTTGTGAAACAATTAGGATATACTAGAAAAGGGTGTGGAAAACATGAACAAGGCATTCATGTTCCTATCAAACCTAATACGCAAGAGACAAAAATTGGATTAGGATATTCTTTTTCTAAAATGACAAAAGCTACTCAATGACCATCTTTGAACATTAATGCTATTATATGTCAACCAAAACACAAACTCACAATCAAACATCTTAAATTACTTGATATGAACTTACCACCATCATGGAAGTATATTGGTAGTGATGAAACTCTAAAACAAATGTTAGGATTTTATGATAACATATCCTCTACTCCTTCCATGAAACAGGATACCTATACTACGATTGTTACCAAGAAAAATGATAGTGATATCATTGATGAGTCTCATGAGTCTGAGATTCCTAAATCTAATGCATTCCCTTTAGGAGATACAATTGATGTGCCAATGGACATTGATGATAAAGACAAAGTTATTAAGATTGGGAAGTCCCTTGATGATGACGAACAAGAGGACACTACAACTTTACTTCACGATTTTCCTAAAAATTTTGCTTGGAGATATATTGATATGCTAGGAATTGTCCCAAAAATTGTGACTCACAACATCGTTCTTGATGAAAATGCTAAACCCGTTCATCAAAAGATAAGAAAAATGCAACCTAACATAGCCTTGCATGTTAAAGCAGAGCTTGAAAAACTCCTTGATGCAGGCTTCATTTGACCTATTGATTATTCTCCTTGGATCTCAAACATTGTCACATTTGCTAAACCCGATAATTGTATTAGGATATGTACAGATTTTTGTGAATTGAATAAAGCTTCTTTAAAAGACGACTTTCTACTTCCTAATATTGACATGATCATGGATTCAACTATTGGACATGATTTGTTGTCATTCATGGATGGATTCTCTAGTTATAAACAAATCCTTATTAATCCTCAAGATCAATACAAAAATGTATTTACCACTATTTGGGGAATGTTTTGTTGGGTTGTGATGCCCTTCAATTTAAAGAACATGGGCGCAACCTAATAGTGAGCAATGACATTGATCTTTCACAATTCATCCACAAAATTTTGGAAGATTATGTTGATGACATCCTTGCTAAATCCTTAACATGACAAGACAATGTAACTATTCTTTGGAAAATCTTTGAATGAATACATAAATATAATATGCGCTTAAATTTGAAAAAGTGTGTCTTTGACATAGATAGTGGTAAACTTTTGGGGTTTGTCATATCTCATAGAGGAATTGAGGTGGAAACAAAGAAAATTGATGCAATTATTAACATGCCACCTCCTCGGAACATTTCTCAATTGCGAATGTTACAAGGCTAAATTCAAGCTATCCATCATTTCGTTCCATCTTTAGCCAATCACACATTACCTTTCACACATCTTCTTGAAAATGGTGTACCTTTTGATTGGGATGAGGATTGTAAGTAGGATTTTGAGAGTTTAAAGCAATACCTTGCAACCCCACCTATTTTACAACTCTTATTTGAAGCAAACCATTTATCTTATACACTTAATACATCATTTGTACTTCTTCGACATTGTTGGCTCAACAAGGCGAATGTAAGCATCATATGTTTATTACATCGGTCAAAACATATTCATTTTTGAAATCGATACTCCACCAATTGAAAAAATGTAGCTCTTGTATTTTCTACTATTAAAAAATTGTGACATTATTTTACTAAATGGGTATGTCAGGATCATCATGGAAAAATAGAACCTTAAGTAAAAATTTAGAAAAATCATAGTTGAACAATAGCCAGTACTTAAATTTGAATAAGTTGTCTATATTATTTTATTAAAAATATCAAAATTAATCTATAGAAAATTCGTCAGTTTCTAAACTACTAGGTTTACTTTTTAAAAACATCTATATGGTGAAAGAAATTGAAATTTCAATGTAACATGCTTAAATTTCAAATTAAAAATAAGTAGGTGTCCTCTCCATTTTCATAACCACAATAAAATGATAAAAATTTTAAGATTTTGGATATAATTAGAGGACATATGGATTATGATGCATATTTTTTTTGTAGTTTTCCAAATAAATAGTATTTAACGTTTTATTTCCAAAATTTTAAGAAAATATAAAATTTGTGTCTAACCACCTTCAACTTAGTCAAAACACCATGAAATTCATTTTTCTAAACACTATTATATTATGAAGCATAAGATATTATACACATTTTTTATTTAATCATTAGAAAACTATAGATGTTTTTCAAATCAACTTTAATATTGGACTTTAGTCATAATTCAATAGAAAATGAATAATAATTATTTATTAAATTCAAAGTAAAGCATAATTTATATTGGTGGAAAGCTAAGAATCTCCTTTAAAAACTCTTTTCGTTTCATCAATTTTGGGTAAAAAACAAGTCATCAGCTACATACCCATCATATTGCCACTTTTTGGACCATCATGATCCTGCAAATACCCAAATTTGTTTAAATACAAGTCATGATAAAATTTGATCCTCTTAAACATATTTTTAATAAAACTGACCTCTCTGGACACTTAGCTAGGTGGGTGATGTTGTTAACTAAGTTTGACCTTAAGTTTGTTTCACAAAAGGAAATCAAAGGACAAGTTTTAACCGATCACTTACCTAATGCACCTTCCCCTCTTGCTCTACCTAATCACAACTCCTTTCCTAATGATAGTGTCTTGACTGCTAATATTAAAATATGGGAATTGTATTTTGATGGATCTAAGTGTAGAACATGTTCTGGTGCTGAAGTGGTATTGATTCCATCCAACAGACAACCTATTCCCATGTCTTATTGGTTAAATTTCCTATGCACAAATAACATAGCTAAGTATGAGGCATTAATCGCAGGTTTGTGAGTTGATTTAACAATGGATGCTAAACATATCAAGATACTTGGTGATTCGCAATTAGTTATCAAACAAATTAATGGTATATATCAATCTAAACATGACAAGTTATCAAAATACAAGGACCTTACAATGAAATTGTTAGAGAATTTTGAATCATTCACCATTGATAACATCCCCTGAAAATACAATAGACATGAAAATGCAATGGAAAGTGTGGCCTCTCTTATATCCTGACACGATCCTTCAACAAAATTCACCTTTGTTATTCATCCCATCATGAAACCTTCGATTGATACTTGATTAGAAGACATTTTAACAATAACTCAAGATGACTCATGTGCATGGTATGATACAATATACAATTATTTAAAACATGGTATCATTCCTAGACCTACAATGAAAAACAATCGAAAACATTTACACAAACTAGCAACTAAACACGTGATCCTCTCTAATGCATTATATAGACAATCCTTTAATGGTCTCGTACTAAGGTGTCTTAAGGATTCTAAAATCCATATAGCACTTGAACATGCTCATGCTAGTGCTTGTGGAAGTCATTTTGGAGGATAGATGTTAGTGTAAAAAAATATTTGTATGGGTTATTATTGGAGACATATGGAGAAGGACTACTTCACTTACGTTAAACAATGCCACAAATGTCAAGAACAGAACAATTTGATCCATGCTCCTACTTCTAAGTTTCGTGCCCAAGTTCCCATTTGGTTGTTTTCAGTATGGGGATTGGATCTTATTGGAAAAATTTCACCTCCCTCTTCTACTGGACATATGTTTATCATAACTACAATAGACTATTTCACGAAATGGGTGGAAGCTATTCCTCTTCGTTCTATAACTGCTAAAGTAATTTTTCATTTCATATTGGAACATATAATTACTCGCTTTGGCCTCCCTTCCACAATCGTTTTAGACAATGGAACCCCATTTTTAAGAATAATGAAGTCAAGAAATTTCCTGAAACATTCAACATTGATTTTCCACACCGTATTATCCACAATCCAATGAACAAGCTGAAAACACTAATAAGATTCCAAAACAAATCCTCAAGAAAACTATAAACAAACATGATAAGGATTGGCATACATAATTACATATGCACTTTTTGATTATCGAACAAACTGTGTTAGATCATCCACATGAACCACACCCTATAACCTCTGGCATTGATGCAATCATGCCCTTGGAGTTAGGAATTCCTACGTTGCGAGTTTCTCTCCAAGAACTTATTGATAATGCCACTTATAAAGAACAACGATTTCATCAACTTGAGATGCTCAATGAAAAGTGCATTAATGCTCTTGAAAATCTCCAAGCTCACATCAAACAATTACAATGAAGACAACACACATGTCATCCCTAAAATGTTTCATAAAGGTGATTTTGTTCTTTCTGAGAATCAACGTAATACCAATGCTAACAATGAAGATAAAGATAATTTTAGCCCTAATTGGATAGGACCTTACATAGTTGATACTAGTTATGGTTTTGGTGCTTATATCTTAATGGAGTTTGACAGAACACCCCTTAATGAACCTATTAATGCCACACATTTGTAGTGGTATTACCTCTAATATCTTGGAATAGTATGTTAAACTAGCGTTGATGTCATTCTAAATAACTTTTACATTGCTTCATTCTTGACAACTAATCGTGTGTTTGTCTTGAACACTAAAGTAATTATTTAAGTTCATTTTATAATTACTTTAGGATTCATACTATTCACTCTTGTGTTGTGTTAAGTTAGATCCTTATAGTTTTATTTAATTTAACATGTATTTCTTTAATCAACAATGTTGTATCTACAGTAAAATGAAATATGTTTTACATTAGATCACATCAATCCTGTTAAATCATGAAGACATTACTTAAACAATTTTACCATAAAGTCATTTAATTAATCACATTGCATTTAATATTCAAATACATTAAGACCAATCATAAAAACACCAAATACACATGTGTATATATATATATAAATTATATACATCTCAATATCATATACAAAATCACCAAGGTCTATGAGAATTTGACCCCTCGGGCTCTAGCACTCGAGATCTAGTCCTTAGACATCGTAACACGGTCATGTACATGATGCATTGACATGAGGTCATGTACATGATCGTGACCATGAACTACTTAGTCTAGGTGCATAATCCGGACCCTGCTTGCACTTGACCCGGCTGGCCACGGGGCTCCTCTGCCATCTAATCCCTATGCGTTCATTACACCGTACTGGCTGCATCACCGATCTCTCTCAGCTCTGCAAATGCGTATGGTTGTCTGCCTCTCAACGGTAGAGGTCATCTCCTCACACTCTCATACGCTTCCTGCACCGTAGCCCCTCACAAAGGTGACTGCATTGACTTTGGCTACTGCGCCTCCACCCACCATGATGCCGATTGGGGCTGGATCTATCTCCTCGCATCAATGGATGCTTAGGCGCTATCTCTTGTAAGCAACCCATTAGAGACTCTCTTTAGTCTCTGGGTACGTCACTCCTACAAGATAGAAAAGGTACACAATCAATACACATTATCATGATATATATATATATATCAATACAAAACATAAATATACTCAAGTACATGTGTAAAATCAAAAATATCATCACCTATGTCTCTAGATGCATGAGGAATATCAACCTCATCCTCTCTGGGGGGCATGGAGGATGTGTGCTAGCCTCTCTTTGACTCTGGGTGTCATTGTCTGCTATAGCTACCACATGGTCTGGTCCTATAAAAATGTGAGGACTCCCCATTAGCAGGTACGGATCACCGTTCATTTCACCTCACTTACGCCGAGGTGAATTTGATCATATTGCTCATCATCGCAGTGATCACTCCTCTTTTATCGCCGTGTCCTTCACATCCGTCGCCGGTCCTCCTTTGCTGGTCAGGGATCGGCGACTCATGCCTGGTCTGTCAATAACATCGATGATATGTCGGTGGCACATTGTTGTGCATCCTCTTGCTTTCGCATGCATCTAGCTCATCTCATGTAAGTTGCTGAATCCTGCGTCACCTATATAGGGTCATCCATAAGGAACATAAGAGCTCATTGTGTCACTAACAACCACTCCTCATGCTCATTTGTGCTACCAAGATCATCAGTGTTAGAAATTGGTGGTTGATCGTGATCTGAAGCATTAGAATCACTCTCATGAACATGATCTATAGTAAGCCAAACAAGATCACCTAGCCTCTGGGCACCTTGTACCGATCATCTAATGAAGGGGCACATCCTTAGTGGTGTCTGCACCTACCTAAACTGCCGCATAACTCACCCATAATAGAAAGGTCATACAACATAGTCATGCCTCCCAGCTATAAACCTGTTCATCTACATCCTCCTCAGCTATCCTATGGGATTTGTCCACTGTAAAGTGAGTAGATAAGGTCTCCATAAGATCTTATCCTCCTCTAGCTGATCAAATCTCTCCCTCCAAAAATGTAAATATTTGTACTGCCACAAGCATCATAGTGGATAGCCAAATGCTTGTGGATATCCTCCAGCTATAGCACAGGCTTGGTGCATGTAATATGCTTGAGGCACCACACTTGTAGAAGCATGCAATGCACCATATTCTCAATCTCTCAAAACAAAAATCTGCCAAGATCATAATATAAGTGTGCTAGGATGTAGTGGCCCCACACAGAGACTGTCTTGTCCTCGTACATCCCTCAAATCAAATGTACTAATCCTCCATCTAAGTGTGTCACTCATCCATTAGGATTGAGAACAAGTGCCATTGTATGCATCATAATCTATCTAACAATAGGAGTTCACGAATATAGAAGCATGGGAAGCTCGATCTGCACTCTAACATGCTCATTGTGAATTGGTCCACCCAGGCAATACTACATAGCCACCTTCTTGTGTAATGACCAAGCACCTTGGAAATATACCCACTCTCCCCGAATAGGAACTTAGAGAACATGGTGTATGTCCTCAAGAGTGACAACCATCTCCCTAATAGGAAGATGAAAGGTACACCTATCAGCTTCCCAATGCTTGCACATGGCCATAAGCATGGTGTCATGGTATCTCATTGGTGGCATAAGATATTCCCAATAGACTCTACTACTGATAGTGTTGGAGTGTGATCTCTTAGGAAAGTAAGCTACCTCTGACCCTAGCCACTATTGCGACTGGGTAGAGACCTACCAAATTTTGAGCTTCCAACAGCATGTAATAAATTTGTATGTCAATATACAAATATTAATTTGTATTATGTAATGATGGTAAGAAAAATAAAAAAATAAATGTTATACATAAAAGGGTGAAATTGTATGTGTAGCTGTAGTCATCATAGTGAGAGAAGTTGTAGTTGTAGCTCTTCCTTCTACCTAATAATTGTGCATGGATTATTTTTCATTCGTGAGTATCGATCAAAGGAAAATAGTGGATCTATCCTAAGATCATTTATTGATTTCACTCTAAATATAGTTGTAAAAGTTAACCCTTGCCTTTATTTTTTAACTATATCAATTGTTTCTTTGTTGAGTGTTAATCCTTGTAATTTGTGTATGGTAATTGCCCACGCCATGCATAGTGGTATTTTCCTACAACTACCTAGATATATAGGTGTTATTGGTATAGATGTAGGGTCATTTATGTTCCAAGGTGGCCCATTGTATGTATCAAATCGTACTACTACATACAATGGTAAATTTGGTGGTCTAGAGTTAACTATGTAGACAATATCTAAGACCTCTCCAAGAGACCCATTGACAAGTCATGTTTGAATCTAGAGGTTTGTAGTCAACATGATGCATTGGCCTCTATAAAGTAGGAGTTCTTGGGGAAGTTGGTCAACATCATCATCAATGTTTGGTTTTGTGTCTTTTTTTTTGCAAAACTAAGTGCAATAGGAAGATTTAATAGTTGTTTTTTTGTTGTTGTGTGTTTGAACTAAATCATTTGTAGGAAATAGCTGCATTGATTGGTCAAAAGTTTTTTTATCATTGTTTGATAGAAATGTGTTTGTGTGATTCATTAGTAGTTCCAAGTCTTGTCTAGTTGGTTTTGCATTGCAAATGATTTGTAGAGCTCGTTAGAAGTCAATTTGAGTTTGTGTCCCTTTGTTGATAGAATATTATTTCTAGTGTCACAATTATAGTGAATTGTTCCCATGTAGGTCTTTCGCATTTGAGTGTGATGCATAGATAGGTTTTTCCATAATAGGGGGTAGTTGTGCCAAGTCACCTACAAGAATGATAGAAGTCCCACTGAAGCACAAGTGTTGGTGGGGGAAAGCTTCATGTAGCCTAGTATCTATTTTTAAGAGTAATTTTGGGCCTATGAAGCTCATCTCATCTATAAGGAGGTATTTTACGTGTTTCATGTTTTGTTGGAAAACTGTAAGTGATTATCCCTTCAATGGTTGCAGTTCCTTGATTGGAATCTTAAGGTTTGAATGTATAGTAGATGCAGGTATGTTGAATGTTGTGATTCCTGTGGGAGCAACAACAAGGAGTGGGTTATATTGTTTCGATGTGAAATTGCAAAGGTATTGCCTAATGTAATGAATAAGATAGGATTTCCCTATACCTGTTGCTCCTTGTATGATCATGTGCAATGGTTTATCAAATGATTTATTAGTGTAATGTTTTAGAACAATCATGAGAGAAAATTGTTGTTTGGGAGATAGTGGATATGGGAGATTGTTAATCTCAAATGTTGTTTGGGCTTCTTTTTTAGACATCTTGTTTGTGCTTATGAAATTTTATGCAATGTCATGTAAATTTTGAGGTATTGTACGCTCATTCCAGTTGTTGCTATTATCAATGTCACGTCTTCCTAGAACTTGAAGGGAATTAATATTTGCACCACTACCAAGGCCCATTTTGGATAACAACTCCCATTCATTCATTTGTATTGTATTTCCTATATCTATTTCATTTTCTTCTTCATCTTCCTCTTCATTGTCAACTTTGTATCAATTATGTGATCAATATGCCACGCACGATAGTTAAGTCTATTCATTTCCTTCCAATTTGAAAAAATATTTTCTTTCTCGACAACTATGCCCATGACAACGTTACGGAAATGCTTGTATAGAAGTAATTCACTACAACATAATGTCTAAAAATGTTCTAAATCCTCCTTTGGAATAGTAATAAATTGAAGAAAGACACTGATAATTTCCTTTTGATTCCTTTCTTTCCACTTGCATCCTTTGCACTTGGCTGAAAATGAGAATGAATGTGCAAATTCAATTAGTGTTATTGTCTCCATTTGAAGAGGGTGTTGCATGTACAATTGGAGATAACTCAATTGCAAAGTATTTTCATTTGGGTTTGTTCTAATTCAATGGAGCATTTTTCAATCATCATTAAGTGTCATAAGCTCACGATTGCAAACAATAAGTGGAAACTTTTGTAGCACATGGCATGTTCCTTGTGCACTGATATCATGATCTGCGATATCTCATACATGAATTTTTTGTATGCTGCAAGAGCTTGGTCTTTTGATGCTTGATTCCTACATATATGTGTCAACATATCAATGCAACTTTCATATTTTTGCTCTACCTTTAATGGATATTTTGCAATGTATTTTAGAACAAGTGTTTTTGAGATGATAGGTTGGCTCTCCATATGGAAATCATTTCAAGACTATGTATATTCAACCTATCATCATTACGTGCAAGGGCATATGTTTTTTTCCCATTTTCATCGGAGGACAGTAAAGAGGTTGCACTTTCAGGCCAAGGAGCCCTATAATGACACTCCAGGTTTTTTCCATTTTTGCGAAGGCATGTTGTTTCAAAGCATTTGGTGTGTCTTTGGACATGATTGATTAACTCTTCATAGTCAAGAAACGTATTTGCACAGAGAATATTATGTGTTTTTTTAGTAAGCATGGATCATCTTGTGTAGATCAATGGCATGTGTTGTTTCTATCAGCTAGATTATGAGGGTTCTGGCATGCACCAACATATTTGTCAAAGAATAATTTTGCTATTTCTACATTTGCATGATTTCTCCAGTAAAGTTTGTCCATGTTTGGTGCACCTTCAAGCCAAATGAATCCATGTACATGTGCAAACCCTCGGTGTTGCCATTCATATCTATACCAATAGTTTGTTGCACTTAAAAACTTCTCCAAGACTTCTTCACGAAATATTGTGAATTGTTGATGCATGTATAAGGATGTGGTATGTGGGTTATTGATAATGTTATCTATGCGGTCTTTATTAGTTTCTGTTGTTGATGTTGTTCGCTTTGAAAATAGTTGGTGTAAATTAGACTATTTAGTATCTGCAGCACTTAAGGTGATGAAGTGTGGGGGAAACTATTTGGTTGATCATGTTTGAAAGTTTTCCACGACGCTTACTTCAATATGCTCAAGTACCGCTTAGGGTAGATCCAAAATGCATCAATTATTCAGTTAGTTGAGTGTTAGGCAATTGTTGTATATGGAGACAAAGGCTTTCAATTGTGGTTGGTATGTAGTCTTCTGCATTTTTCTTGACAAAAATAGAGGCAACACCTTGGCTTTGGTGGCACATCAAAAGGTTCAAAACAAAATATCTAAACCTTGGATGGCTTCCAAATCTATTACCATGATACCTCATTAAGTGCAACACATATTCATGCATTTCAAATTGTCTATAACGAGGTTGCAATGGAAGTGCAATACCCTTTGGAAAGAGTGAAGGAAAAGCCATGTCTAAAAGTCCCTCAATATTATATTCATTTATTGGAGAGTAGTCAAGTTGTGGCCAATCCATAATGGTGTCATTTTCATCTCTAACTTGCAATGTTTCTTTGATGATTTCTAGCTCATGGCATTTATTTGTTAATTTATCCATAAATAAGGAGTAGTAAGTTATTTCATTGTTAGATTGTTCCTCCAAAAGCATAGGTGCCATGTTTGGTGCCACCATATTTTCATTGTCAGCATTA
>VDFB02341798.1:0-10930 GCA_007258455.2 Sequoia sempervirens
AGGTGGTTATGGGTTAGTTGTCTCATGTGATGGGATTAAGACCCTTGTCTTCGATCTTGTCTTATCCTATCTCTCAAATGTGCATTTATAATAGGAATCTCTAACATGTTTTGTAGGTGCATATAGCATTGTATTGTATTGCATTGATCATATTGTATCATATTGCAATCCTTGTTTGGTGGAATAGCATCTTCCATTGTTGCTTCTCTCTATCTCTTGTGGAGGTTCTTTGGCATTGCAGATTGAAGATCTTGGGTTGTCAACTCCAACACAATTGTCCCAATGCGATGTGGAATGCGGTTGTTTGTATGAGAAAAGGGGAAAGGATCAGGCTTAAAAAATATATCCAACACAATGTGGACTAGGTATAAGTTGTTTTTCCAAAAATATTTACAAGTAGAACTTGATGTCCACTATGAAAATGACACACGTGCTCAATCTAGGGTAGTGGAACCTCAAGCTGTCCACTAGGTGAGTACCCCAAAAGGGTGGAAAATGAGAGAATTATATAAGTCTCCCATACCATATCAAAGTTATCCTCCTGAAAACTTCAATAAGGCACCACAATGCTAAGCACTTATGAATGTTATGTTTGTAGGTTTTTTTTTCAAGGGGATCTTGGTTCATTCATGTAAGGTCTTCTTCTTAGGGAACATCATTCTTAATCTCTCTAAGAGAGGACACAAAGAATATCAAATTTCCACTTTTGGGATGCCCCATTTCGCATCATGCCACTATGGAAAATTATACTCTTAAAAATATCACACTCTTGGAGGACATAAAACCTAATGAAACCACCGGTAAAAGCACGTATCACAAGAAAAATAATATCACACAATGAAATATGCAAAATATTGAAGGATGTCAGTGATGTATGCCCCCACTTTAAAGTGGTTACTAATACCATTGTTGTAAGAATCTTCTTTAAAGTAGCCAATGTTCAATCACAAGAAATGACAACTTACTCGAAAATCCCTATTCCAAGTCATACATTCCTGAAATAGAGTTACATCATGAAAAAGGAAGGAGGGGTTTCCCACAAAAATACAGAAGGGATCTCTATGGATCTGGGGTTAGTATATCTTTGTTATAATGTTGTCATAGAGGGTAGAATTTTTATCATTCCCCAAATATTCATAGAACCAGAAGAATGACACATAAAGAGTGAAAACAAAAAAAAATCCTTCAAGTCAACATGGAAGAGACCTAAATGTCTCAACGCCTTGCATCATCCCCAAAAAGAAAACACAAGACCAATGAAAAGATAATGGTTTATAACATATAAAAGAATGTAGATACATATAGAGGAATGCAGAAAAAAAGAGAGCTACATAGAATAGGTATGTGCAAGATCATGATTGGCCAAAAAGTGGTGATATGATGGATATGTGGCTGACAACATTTTTTTTACCCAAAATTGATGGAACGAAAAGGGTTTTTAAAGGAAATTCTCTGATTTCTACCAATATAAATGATGCTTTACTTTGAATTTAATAAATAATTATTATTCATTTTCTATTTGAATTATGACTAAAGTCCTAATTGATAGGCTGATTGAAAAATATTTATAGCTTTCAAATGGTATCACATTTTTTTAATCTAAAATATTCATCACATTCTATCCTTTGCATACTATAGGATTAAAAAAAATTGAATTTCATGAAGTTTTGACCAAGTTAAGGTGGTTAGATGTACAAGTTTTTATATTTTTTAAATGTTGTAATAAAAAAATCATAATTAAAATTTATTACTTGGAAAAAAATTACAAAAAAATATGCATCACATTGGGAAATGAGTCCTCTATTTATATCTAAAATATTATAAAAAAATATTATCATTTTATTGTGGTTAGGGTGGTCAGACAAACACCTAATTCTTATTTTTTCCCTAAAATTAAGTACCATTGCATTGAAATTTCAAATTTTCACCAAATAGATTTTAAAAAAAAATAAACCTAGTAGTTTAGAAACTACATTCAATTTTCTATATATTCTATTCATACATATTTTTGAAATAATATAAATAACTTATTCAAATTTTTACGTCAAGTTTCCTAACTCTATTTTTTTTTAAAGAATTGCCCCTTAAGGGTATTTTCTTTACATGATTATCCTGCACACACCCAAACAAAACAGTACGGGGGACCGCATTACGCACATGCAATCGCATAAAGGAATATGAAAAATCAAATAAATCAAAAGACTAGTAAGGAATTTATGTGAATCAACCTAGAACAGGTTGTATTCATGCCAATCTCGGTCGGTATAAATGAGAGGTGAAAAACTAGCCAAAGGGACAACAACAAGTGCCAAGCTAGGGGAAGCATGAATTCCAATACTCTTATTAGTAGATTTTTCATTTAAGCTCATAGAAGAGGAAAAAAATGTATTCAACTCATTATGCACTTCTTCATCAATCTTTACAATATCAATGTCATCATCTAGATTAATCACAATGGGAGGTCAAATGAAAATTTCCATGGATGATTCATTCTTCTATAATATCTTTCTCATCTCCTCCATAATCTAGACCTAAGTGATCCTCTAATATCTATTTTTTTATTCCATAAATGTCAAGATCTATTTCATAAGGATAATTTTCTATTTCATAATCCTATGGAGGAAGAATAATATAGGTGGAATATAAAAATTTGTTGTTCGTGTAGCCTTCTCTCTATCAATATTATTGTGTTCAAGTTCCCTCTTAATTTCCTTCAATTCTAGATAGGAAATTCCAAGAACCATCCATTCCTTTGCTTGAGTCTTCTTTGTGCATATCCAATAAACTTTGATCTCTTTTCTTGTACTTTTCCTTGTCATTCATTACTCCATCAAATATCCAAGGAACATACATTTTTTACATCTTAATAGGATGATTTTTTTTCCGCTTTCTTCATTTAAATACCTGCTTTAGACCAAATTTTAATTTCCTCTACCAATGGTTCTTTTAGGTTTACCTTTACATAAATTCAAGCTTAGATACAAAAATCACCCTCTTTGGTCTTTTAAATTTCCATTACTTTTACATAAATTCAAGCTTAGATACAAAAATAGTAGAATTATCCCTTCGAAACATGCCTCATGCTATAACTAAAATACCTATCCTTGATGAAGTAATGATCAAATTGTAATCCCTTCTAGAAATACAAGAATAACCTATAGAAAAACCTCCTACAATTTCCTACAAGAGACAATGAGATAATGAAAACAATCCTATTATCACTTCTAGAGTCAAAAAAGTTTACAAATTAAAGACAAAGTGGTTGAAAAACTCCTATTGTTTATTCTATTCCTGCAAAGGAAGATAAGGCACCTATGATTGACAAACCCACTCTTACACAAGCACAAATTGAAAATAGATTCAAATGCACAATCAAAGTGCTAGAGAGCATAGACATAGATGTCGTGCTATTGCTTGTAGTTTACAAACCAAAGAAGACAAGAAAAACATAGGAAATAAAAATTTGAACTTACCTAAAGCAATGCATGATGATTCTATGCCCTCGCCGCAACATAAACAAGAACATTCCATGGACATTGTAATTCAACCTCTCCTTGTGATAAATCTAGATGATGAAATTGATATTGCAAATATTGATGAACAAGTGCATGATGAGTTGAATACATTGTTTTCTTCTTCTATGAGCTTACATGAAAAATCTCCTAGAAAGAGTGTCGAACCTAGTGCTACCCCTAGTTCGACACTTGCTCTTGTTCCTTTGGCTAGTTTTCCACCTTCCATTTATACAAACCCAGATTGGGATGCAAATGACCTACTTTAGGTTGACTTGAATATGCCTTACTATTCTTTTGCATTTTCATGCTTTCTTTATGTGATTACATGTACGTAATGTGATCCCGCCATGTTTTTTTTTTATGTGTCTCTCTCTTTGTTTATTACTCTACATGTTCCTACATTCTTCTCTATGTCATAAGCAGTTTTCATTTGTCTTGTGTTTTCCTTTTGGGGATGACACAATGTGTCAATACATTTAGGTATCTTCCATGTTGACCCAAAAGGATTTTTATTTGTTTTCTCTCTCTTTGTGTCATTCTTCCAGTTCTATTAGTATTTGAGGAATGATGACAGTTTTGTGATCTATGACAACATTGTAGCAAAGACATACTAACCGCAAATCCATAGATCCCTTATGTATTTTTGGGGGAAACCCTTCTTTCCTATTTCATGATGTAGCTGATTTTGGAAACATATGACTTGGCATAGGGTTTTCCAAGGAAATCTCTGATGTCTTGGGGTAAAAAATTGACTACTTTAAAGAAATTGCTAAAAGTGATGGTATAACAATTGCCTTAAAGTGGTAGCATACATTGATAATGTCTTTCAACATATTTTATGGCATGATTTTTTTTTTTGTGACATGTCCTTTTCTTGGTGGTCTCATTGGGTTTGTTGTACTCCAAGAATGTATGATCTCCCTTCATGGAATGATGCAAACTAAGCATCCCATGAGTGATGATTTGATATCCTTAACTTTTATTCTCTTGGAGACATTAGGCACAATCCTCCCTAAGAAGAAGACCTTACATGAACAAAGAAAAATCCCCTTTAATAAAATTTTACATGACATTCAAAATAATTTACAAAAGGAATTACATTGTGGTGCTTATCAAAACTTTAAGGAGGATACTTTTGGTATGGTATGAGAGGATAATATGATTCTCTCATTTTACACCTCATTTGGATAATTGTCCTAGTGGATACACTGAGGTTTGACTACCCCAGAGTGAGCAACACATGTTAGTGAAAAATAGCCACGTTCCACAATATGTTGGAAGCCTTATGCTTGACCCTTTTTCTCTATGTTTATTGGAATTTTGACAGTGTATGTGTTGGACTCAAGAAACACTGAGAGGGGGGGATGAATCAGTGTTGTGAAATTATTAACTTTTTTAATCTATTCTCTCAAGTTCCTAAAACATTCAATCAAAAGAAAGATGCATGAACATAGAAAAATAAGCCACAACACCATAACACAATAATTTTTACATGGAAACCCTGTTAGGGGAAAAACCACAGTGGAGGTCAATCCATAATTTAAGTACTTAAAATATAAGTGTTTTACAAAATGGGGAATGCACTTGCATTCAGGCACACTGCCTAGAGCTCACTGCTCAAAATAGGAAAGGCTCACTACCTTACAAAAGATTTGGATTTAAAAAAAAATTGAACTGAGAAAATAGCATCCAAAAATGCCTGATTACAGTTTTGGTTAGCCTCATATATCAGATTCTGCACTTCACTCTGCTCTGTCTTAATTCACTTCACAAAATTCTCTTCTGTACAAATGAAAATTGCTCAACTACTCTTTTGATATTCACACACACATCAACACATATCGAATACTCACACACACACACTGAAATGAATTAACTAATCTCATATATATATCTGCTACCAAGAAGTTGGTCACTATATGTCGGCTTCAATAGAATAGAAAATATCTTCTAACTATTGGATCAAATCATGAATACATTTAATTTGCATGCACCAAAGTTGTCCATAGAATAGTTAGGACCCAAAAAAATATTCAAACACAAAAATACTTCAAAAAAATTTGCTTTATATATCGACAACACCTCACATTCACTTAGTCAGCCTTCATATACTGATGAACAAAAAATTGAATGACTATATCTCCTAACTCGTACACCACTTGATGTGACAAAACAAAACTCAAGAATAACACATTCCATATACCCAACGACCTTCCCTAAGATCCACAACCAAAACTAATAAACTAGTAATGCAAACCATTGACAAATTCAACTTTAGTTGAATACCCTGTTCTTCACTCTGTCTTCCGATATAGTCAGATACTATAGTGTGGACTAGATAAATGACTTCAGTTTCCATCAATGACAAAATTAGAATCCATATTCCAATAATATCCCCCTTTGGAATTGATAGCAACACTTAGTGAAAAATGGTGAAGTGTCAGAACCTTCAAAATTTTGAAATGCTATAGCTCACAAAACTCAACAAAACTTAGCAAAACTCCCCCTAAGTTTGATAAGGAATTTTTCATTTCTCTCTCTCCCCCTTTGACATCAATGAAAAAAAGATAATAAAATATTTTCTTTCTCCCCCTATGAAGTGTAACCAAAAACTTACTTATTCAAAAACTAATTCAAAAATTTGAAAGATTATTTTGTACTTTTCCTTCATCTCCAGAAGAAACTTCTTCCATGCTTCCAGTGCAATCTTGGTGATTATGATCACGCTATTGTTTTCAAATGTCTAGTTGATAATCTTGATGAGGGATTCTAGAATGGTGAAGGAATCTTCCAATACTTCTCCCTTCCTCTGTAACTCAATCAATTGTTTTAGCCTTCATTTAGTTTTGTCCTTCACTTTCCAGAAGGTGTCAAAAATCATGTTCCTAGTGTTATGAACATTTTTATGCTCTCTCTGTAATCCTTGAATCCTTTTCCTAATCACACCATCTTGAACTTGAGACATGTTAAAGTCTTGTCCAATACTGTTTAGCTCTATTTCAATTTGTTCCAACTTGTCTTTATACTTGTTGATTGCATAAGGCCATTGAATACAATAGTTATAAATGTTGTTTATTATGATTGTGCATTGCCTTAGTTCATTCATGTGCCTTTTTAGCTTAGTAGGTGACAATTTGTATTGTTTCTTTAGGTGAAGTATCACTTCTCTATCTTCCTTATTCTGATACTCAAAGTCCATGGTTTCCTTGATACATTCAATCATCTCTTCTGGCAATGTATTTTACAAACTCTCCAATTTGATATGATTGTGCACAAGATGAGCACTTAGTATGTAATATCATGTCCTACTCATTTGAGGGTGTGATAGACCACATGTTCATAATTTTCACGCATTCCACCTTCCTCATGAATATTAGCAATATCTCTTCCTTGAACCGGATCACCTTCTTCACTTCAGCCGATACATTGCCTTTTTCTTGTTTTGGTTCAGCTATTTCTAGTTCTTTTCCAAGGGGTATTAGCCTTCACGATACTTGTTTCTTTCCTTTCCTTCATTTTTATAGTCTTGCATGCTAGTTACTTGGTACATAGACAACAATTTCTTTTGCTCCTCTTCTTCTTTCTCTCCATCTCACGAGGAGGAGGAACCAAATTCAAGTAACCTTATCGAGATGGAAACACCGGGATTGATCAAAATTCTTTAGCAAACCCTTAAAGAAAATTTCATACATTTGATCATAGTTTTTCCAAATTGTTAGAGTATATGTAAAATCTAGCACCAAACTAGTTCACTCTCTTCCCATAATACATTCTTATTAGGGGGTATGAATTCAAAAATACACCACAATTACATATAACAAAGTACCAAACGCAGGTACTCTATCTCCTTTGCCAATTGCCGTTCTCCATCAATTGATGCTTTTATTAATCTACAAAGATCAAAACCCTGATCTTCCATTATCATCTTGTGTGAAATTCTTAAAAAGCAACGCCTATCAAAGTTGCACCTTCTCTGTTTCTAAAAAATATTTTGTAGGATATTCCATGCACAATGTACCTTTTGATTGAATCTTTGATTGCAAATATTATCAATGCCCTTTGATCTCCAGTTACTCCAGTTAGGGTTTTGACTTCTTTATTTCAAATTGACTTCTTCCTCAACACATCCCCAACTTTGCATAACCTAGTTATAGCTGCAATTGCTTCTTTTGAGATATGATAGAATTTATCTAGAGTTAGAATGCCATCATTCAATCTGTCCAGAATAAACTCAATGATTTCTACATTTCTAAAATAGGGAAATTCACTCCAAATATCCAAGCTCTTGTGTTTTTCCTCTTTGAACCATTTCAATTCATCATGCAACAAAATGTTTCTTTCAACTCTAATCTTCTCACTACTATACTCATCTAGTTTTGCCTTTTGTACATGTGTCTTGAAAATAGCAAATAATTTCTTCAGCGGGTATATGCTTAGGATCATGATAGACCAAAGTGGCAATATATTCTGGAGTATTTGTAGGGTATGTGGCTGACAACTTTTTTTCTACCCAAAATTAATGAAACAAAAAGGATTTTTAAAGGAGATTCTTATATTTCCACCAATATAAATTATGCTTTACTTTGAATTTAATAAATAATTATTATTCATTTTCTATTTGAATTATGACTAAAATGTTGATTGATAGGCTGATTGAAAAAAATCTATAGCTTTCAAATGGTATCACATTTTTGAATCCAAAACATGCATCACACATTCTATACTTCATGGCAGAATTATAAAAGAAAAATTGAATTTCATGAAGTTTGACAAAGTTAAAGATTAGTCAGGACATACGAGTTTTATATTTTTAAAAGTTGTAATAAAAATCATATTAATTATTTACTAGGAAAAAATTATAAAAATATGCATCACATCGGTGCGTGGAGTCCTCTACTTATGTCTAAAATCTTATTAAAAATATTATCATTTTGTGTGGTTAGGTTGGTCAGGAAAGACACCTACTTCTTATTTTTTCACGAAATTTAGTACTCTGTTGAAATTTGAATTTTCACCAAATAGATTTTAAAAAATAAATAAACCTAGTAGTTGAGAAACTAGATTCAATTTTCTATAGATTCTATTCTTACATATTTTTGAAATAATATAGATAACTTATTCAAATTTTTATATCAAGTTTCCTAACTCTGATTTTTCCATGATGATCCTGCACATACCTCAACCGCACACAAAATTAAAATGAAATTTCTCAATATAATTGAAGTACCCGATGGATTAGGGTTTCACCATCGAATATTCTTTCAAAATTCTAGTGCAGAGTGCTCTCCTTCTTTTCGTCGACATAAAGTGGAAAATGAGGGTTTCAAGTTTATTTTTATATTTCACACACCTAATGTTTGTTGTAATAAATGATTTTTCCCTAACTTATCTAGATACCCTATTTTCTTAGTCTGCGAAAGATAACTCTTCTTTAAATCTTCAACTCAGCATGACATCCTTTCCAACTATTCCAGTAATAGTTGTAGATCATCAGTGCAACCACTGCACTCATCCGCATCTTGGTGTCAATTACCGATAGGGGGTTTGAAATATTTTCTTCACAACACCCGCTAGGCCAAAGGCCTAAAACTAATTCCTGGAGGAATTACCAAAAGTAGGTTCTAGTGCTGGCTCATTTCTTGTTAAAGAGGGACTCTTCCTCACCTATGTCTTCTTCATCTGATCTCTTATTTCATTGAAATTTACTTTCCTTTTTCCTTTATCATCTTCCTACATATTTTTTCCTTTGTATATCGAACCTCTTCTATCCATATTCTTGTTTCTGTAGAATCTTGCAATGTGACCATATTTGTTGCAATTGAAACACACAACATTTTCTTGTTCATAATAGTTACTCCATTGATTTCTTCTCGATCTGCACTGGTTAGCAATATGCGAAAATCTTCCACAGGTATAACATATAACACTCCTATTAACAAAGTTGCTAGACATAATTCTCCATTCAATTGACTTATGATGAAACTTATTGCAATTGAAACACTGACCGAAAAAATGATGAATTACTGAATTTCATTTTGCTTCTACATTGAGTAGCCATATGACCAATTTTATTGCAAGAAAAATAGTATCCATTAAACTTTTGACCACTAGGTTGTTTTATTGTATGCATTTTTTCTTTGTTCATTTGATTACCTTGCATAAAATTCCTTTGTTCAGATCTGGAACTCTCTCCTTTTTCATAACCAAGACCTCACTTTTCCTTCCCATTCTTCTGTCCTTGAGTCAGCTCATCAAGCCTAAATAAGCTAATTTTTAACTTCTCCTAGTATTCATTTGCAGTAGTGAGCTCATCCTTGAGAATAACAATCTATTTTTCAAGCTCTTCTTCATTGTTTTTAGATAGTTGTAGTTCAATCTCTAACCAAATGAGTTCTCCATAAATTTTTCTACATTCATTAAATTTATCTTTTAGAGGTTGGACAAGATTTTCCTCATTCTTCTTTCTTTCTTCGACTCCTTAGTCATCTTCATCGCCATAAACTCCATCTCATGCTTTAGGGTAGCATTGTCTCTAGCAAGCTTTTCACATTCTTTAGTTATCTCGTTCAAGGTTTGATTCAAGTGAACATCATCCATTATTTTTCTCTCTTTTTGCTTAATATGATCATAGAGACCCTTTCTCTTCTCCCTAGAATAAATAATCTGATCCTTCAACTTCTGAATGAATTTCTCAACATCCTTAATATTTTCTCTCAATTCCCCAAATTCTTCTTTAGACTGATCAAGTTCATCAAGTGCCACCAAAAGTTGTTGTTGAAGACTACCAGAGTCCATAACATTCCAAGATCCACCTCAAGCTGTTAAAATAATTCTGAGGAACTTAGCCCTAATACTAATCATTCGACTCAAGCAACACTAAGAGGGGCAGGGTGAATCAGTGTTGTGCAATTTTTTAACTTTATTAATTTGTTCTCTTAAGTGCCTAAAACATTCAATCGAAAGAAAGTTGCATGAACATAGTAAAATAAGCCACAACACCATAACAAAATAATTTTTATGTGAAAACCCTATTAGGGGAAAAACCACGATGGAGGTCAATCTAGAATTTGAGTACTCAAAATATAAGTGTTCTACAAAATGGCGAATGCACTTGTATTTAGGAACACTGCTAAAAATTGGAAAGGCTCATTGCCTTACAAAAGATTTGGATTACAACAAATGGTTAAATTGAAAAAATAGCATCTACAAATTCCTGATTACAGTTCTGGTTAGGCTCATATATTATATTCTAGACCTTCTATCTTATTTTGGACTTTGCTCTACTCTGTCTTAATTTGCTTCACAAAATCCTCTTCTAAACAAATGAAAATTGCTCAACTGCTCTTTTGATATTCGTACACACATTAACACATATCAAATACTCACACACACACACCAAATGAATTAACCAATCT